>VDFB02321118.1:271851-334575 GCA_007258455.2 Sequoia sempervirens
CCTATTTTATATCCATATGGGATGGAACTCTAGGCTCATTATTTTTTTCCTACCATAATTCTATTGTCACATGGATTGTGGGTATTCTTTGATTTTCCTTCTCGAGGTTTCTCCTCATTGCTTTCAAGGTTCTCAAGCTTCTTGGCTCTACAAATTTTGGTGCCATGGGAGGTGTTAGAAATCATGAAGATCCTTTCTCCTGCTATACTATTAAGAAAAAGGAGGAGGTGTGGCATGTTTTAGAGAAAGGTGGCTTACTTCTTATCTAGAAAGGTTGCATAGAAACAACCCATGGGCGGCAGCTTTGTTTGCTAAAGCTTTGAACAACAGGGTTTTGAAACTGGGTGAACAGAATTTGATGTGAATGAGGATTTTATAGCCAATATCACTAGGTTGTCTATGGATGGAAAGAAGGTTTACAATACAAGAAGGAATCGTAGGTATCCATGCAAGTATTTTTCAAAGGGAATGAAGTACAAGACCTTAAGACGGCTAAGAGTGGTGGGTACCAGCGTAGCTCACTCAAGGCGCTTGAGGGGGATGTGGTTGAGGAACTTATGAGGTATATTACCCTTGAAGGTCATTTCTTTGTGGTAAATGCTTACCATTTTGTTCTGCTTAATCATTTTCACCATAAAAAGAGAATTTATTTTCCTTTTTATCTCTTGGCATCACTGGATTATGGTTTGAAGGACCACAAAAGGAACCCCAAAAATTGGGTGCTACATGTGGGGCTTATTTTCTTAATTTATGACTATGCTAAAGCTTTTGTGGTGTCTAAAATGATTGCTACTCCTAAGGGTAATCAACAGAAGCCCATTGTGGAGTATGAAATGATCTCTAAAGAGGAGTTTTTTAGCAAGAAAGGGAAAAAGAGGAAACTTGTCCTGGAAGAGGAGTTGATTTCTGAGGAGGACACAGATTATGTCCTAGATTCTCTTGCCTCCATGGAGGTGGTTTCGCAACCCTCTGAATTGGGTAATTCTACAAAAGGGGTGTCGAGACCTAATAAGGGCTATGAGACCTGTAATGAGGATAATGTTGTTGAAAATCCAAGTAGATGCTTGAAGGATAAGATTGAAATTGTTGGTGAGGTGTCCTCACCGCCCCTTGTTTTGGGGACTAATCCAAAGAAGGATCTGGAGGCAAGTAGTAACAAGAAATTGGTTGTTAGGTCTATGATCCAATTATTCAAGATGCAAGCTACTTCTCCCCTTAAGGTTCTTGGTGGGCAGGATGTTGTGGATTCCCCAGGTGTGGACTTGGATTTACAAAAGAGAAGGAATTCTATTGTTGAGGATATTGTTGACTCTATTTAGAAAATCCAAATTTTGGTTGTTGCTGGTAAGGTTAAGGACGTCTGTGTTAGTCAGGACAAGGTAAGTTCCTCCTAGGAGGATGATGTTGTGGGTAAGGGTGTTTTTAATTTTGAGCCTAAAGATATTTATGATATTCTTAGGACGGCTGGAGAGGGATCCATTGTTTTGTTCAAATTGTTTAAATGGGTGTTTCATGAACTTAACATGACCAATGTTAAAGTTCAAGGTGTGATGAGTAAAGCTAGCGAGTCTTCGGTTCAAAATTAGATTGATGAACTATTTGACTCTTTAAAAATTGTGACGGATGAAATGTTGAAGATGAAGTAGACTCTTAAGGAAAGAATCCTCACCCTTGAGGACCAAATGGAGAGGATTTATGCTAATCTGGAGAAGGGTGGGGAGGGGACTAAATCTATGATGAATTTTGAGTTTGTTGGCATTTCCTCTCCTTTTGAAAGTGCCAAGAAAAGCAAGGAGATTGCTCTTGGTGAGGATACTAGTGCTGGTGGCAGGCCTATGGAGGAAGATGTTTATGTTGATAAGGTTGGTGGTAAGAAAAATGTTTTGATTGGTGAGGTGAATGTGGGTGGGCTTGGGGCTAGAACGTGAAACAAGACCAAGGTTCAGGCTGGGAATACTGTTAAAGATTCATCTAAAGTCATGGATGAATGTCGAAAGGTTGTGGTGAGCGACATGGAGGTTGTTGATATCCTGAAGAATATGTAGTGCTACTACTTTTGTCCCTCCTTTTTGGTTGTTGTTGCACTGATGGTGTGTTGTGTTTTGGATGCTATATGCTTTATGTAGTTATCTTTAGTTTCAACTGATCTTTTTTGTAAAAGGTTTTGGGCCCCTTCCAAACCTATTTTTACCTCTAATCAAAAACATTCACATAAATACCAATAAAAAAACATTTATATAAAGAACCATTGAATAAATAAACACAAAATCAAAATATTTTTAAAATAAAATCACTAACTATAAATCATCTCATAAAATTTATAATGTTGAGTCAAGTATTATAATGACTAATTATATATGTATGTATGTATATAATATGTGTATATATGTATACATATACATATATATAATAAATGTATGCATATGTATATACACCCATACATACATATATATAGTATGGATGTGTATATATATAGTATATACATATATATAGATGTGTATATATATATACATGCATATATATACATATATATACATACATATATGCATACGTACATATACATACATACATACATACATACATACATACATACATATATACATGCATACATATATATATTGAAAATAGTAAAGGAAAAACATTGCTAGATTTCAAACAAACAAGTTACAACATACACATCCCATGAGAGATAGTTGGACACATTAGTGGCAATACAAAATATCATCAATATCTAAATCAAAATTTGAATACAAAATGAAGGAGCACAATAAGGCATATAACCTAATGTACCATGGTTCTAGGAATAAGATGTTCAAATGTTATCACCTTGTCCATAAGATGGTTATAGGTGGTAGAGTCACAGTATATAAGAATGAAACTTTGGTTAATATTGTGGATTTTTTCACTGGACCAATTTAATCAGATATAAGTTTTGTTGGTGTAGATCTAGGCCATGCATCTTTCATCTTCTAGCACTTGATTCATCATTTTTAACTTTCTTATCAAGTTTCTTTGCAATGTGAATGTTAAGAGGGAGAATGTTAGGATTAGGTGTACAATTCATCTTGTAAGTTTTATGCCTTGATTACCCATATTTAAGCATGTAGATGATAAACAATTTATGATCTTCAAACATCATGAAATGTGTAGATTATTTATTCTTTGAAATAGTTGGAATACTATGTGGGAAGGTATCGAATAAGGATGTTACATTAAAAATATCAAAAGTAGTTCTTCCAATTAAATACTCTCATGGAGTTCATAGATTTGAGAAACTATTCATTTTGATTTCTATGACACAATCTATGATATATAAAGATGTGTAAGAGGAGTTACTTTCTAATCTAGGATGTTGATCATGACTATGTGACTTTGTATTTTTTCTATGGCTTATGTTTTTGCTATGGCATTTATAAGTATTAATTATGTAATGGACAAGGGTTCTCAAGACTATGGGTGGAAGGGGACTCCTTAAAAATCATTAATTATTTATGTGGCACCCATAAGCCTAGATGGAATGTTGATCAATTAATTATAAAGGATGCTATAATTATGTTGATATCTTGTGAAGAAACCCGTGTTTCCCACATATTTCGAGAAGGTAATTCATTGGTAGATTTTTTTTTCCAATGAAGCTATCAGGATTAAAGAGTATCAAGCATGGGAGGAAGGCTCTCTCATTCTCGGGGCAGCTAGGATCTTAATGAGAAATTATGGTTTTGGTTGATTTTATGCAATGGCATTATTTAACCATTATTATCATCTCTCGTCTCACACACTTTGTGGGTATCATTTGGCTTGTTGGCTATCAGACAAATTCTAATTGCCAAGGTTTTTTGCTTTTGGTTATTGTGAATATGGGAGGAAATACAAGCAAAATTGAGCCTCATTCTTTTGTGATCCTAAGAAAGAAGTAAATTTGGAGGATTCTTCAACATGGGAATTTTACGCCGTTCTTGGAAATATTGCATGGTCATGATCTGAATGCCTTGGCAAAGTTTGTTTCTTGTTAGCACAACTGGAAACTTCAAATGAAGGGATTGGTTGTTGATATCAATGAGTTGATTGCTATTGTGACTGGGTTGCCTATGGTTGGTAGTAAATTTTTCAAAGAAAAGAAGAGTAATGAGGAGACAATGGCTCAATTTTTCAAAGATGACAAAAGGAAAAATCTCATCAAAATGGAGGTTTGGGGCTATGAGCAGAAGTCTCTAAAGAAGATATGGGTGAATACTGCGGAAGTAATAATGTGGTATGTGACTCTAGAAGGTAGGTTTATTGCAATCCTTGGCCATCATTTTACTCTTTTAAACCATTTTAGCCATGGGATGTTTATTTCCTTTCCATTATTTCTCTTTTCTTCCTTGGAGGTCTCTATGTATGCACACTTAAAAAATAGGAGGGTACCAGTCCTACATGAGGGCCTTATTCTATTAATCATGGAGCACGTAAAATCCCTTATCCCTACCTCTTCAATAAAGGGCAAGGAGAAGGTTGTTAGTGAGGTTTTTGGCTAGATTCTAGCTCGAATACCATCATAGCTAAGGATGAGGAGTGGAATGAAGATGGTGAGGAAGAGACCCTTTCCCCTGCAACTACCTCCTCAAAAAAGAGGAAGAAGGGTAATTCTAAAGACAAACAGGTAGCTAAGCGTCTTATTCTACAAGAGTCAAAGTCCCAATCTAATGGTGAGGATACAAAAGTGGGATTTGGGGATTCCACACCCATGGATGATGAATTGGAAATTGGTCAAGGTGATAATGAGGCTGGTGGTAAGGAGGAGGGGTTTCAAGAGAATGTGTTGTCAATGGAGGCCATGGAGAAGCCTAGGATGGTTTCTAAGTGCATTGCCAAGAAGAAAAACCAGGCCTCGAAGGATACGATTAAGGTCACCATAGAGCTCTGCAAGGAGAAGGCTCTGGAAGAGAAGGTGGTGGAAATTGATGATTCCATGGTTCATAACTCTCCTAATGTGGAAACTAAGGGTTAGAAAAATGTCCAAGAGGAGGAGGATGTTGAGCAGAAGTATGCGAAGTTGAAGCCTCTAAAGGTTAGTCCCCTATCAGAGGACTTCTTCTATCTTAATGATGATTCTAGACCTCTATGTTTTAGCTTCTTGACATGGTGAGGGTTGGGGCTACTGGTACTTTAAAACTTGCAAAATGGACTCTTTAGGAATTTATTAGGGTCAACATAAAAATTAGGGGTTTGAAGGAGAATTTGAAAAATATTCTGAAGGGTTCGACCTCATATATTCTGATTGACAGAATTGTTGATCTTGAGGGTTCATTAACTGATTTCAAGTTCCTTTGTGAGTATTGTTTGGCTGGGTTAGAAGCCAAGGTATTGGATACTAATGCAGATATAAAGAAACTTCTCCATGACTACCACATTTTAGTAAAGAATAGTGCAAATTCTTTGGAGGTCCTCTTTCGCAAGATTAGTGAGCTTAGAAAGAACTAGTTACATTTTTCTAAGTTAATGGAGAAGGAACAATTGGCCAAAGGTAAAGGGAAAAAAGGTGCAAAGGATGATGGTAAAGGCCCTACTATTAGAGGGGTGGATGACTAGAATAAATCCTTGGAAGCTGAGAAAAAAGAATTGCTAGACATGATTGGGTTGCATAGGAACTAGTAGCTTGAGGTGGCCAACACCTTAAGCAGTATGAAATAGTGTCTTGTTGTCTATTTTTTGTTTGTTTTTCTATTGTTGGGTCTTGGTTTCATTCCTGTTGTTTTTCTTTTTTGTTGTTGTTGGTTGCTACTGATAGTTTAGTGTTTTATCCTTCGAGCAACATTTTGTTTCTCTTGGTGTTTTGAATTTTGGGTTGTTGTTGGTGTCTTAGTTTAGTATCTCTTGAGCATCATTTTGTATCTAAATTTTTTAAGGGTTTTAGGTCCCTTCAAAACCTATTTTTCTCGTATAATCAAAACATTCATATAAAGAACAAGATAACTCATTAAAGTAAAAAAATATATATTAAACTATGATTCCTATTTTATATTCATGTCATTTTGGTTTCATTTTTCTAATATTTACTCTTTCAATCAATAAATCTCTTATTTAAAGAAATAGTTTTATAATTACTAAGTTAAGATATGAAGCAAATGAGGATACTAAAAAATAGGTGTGACTTCATGTTGAATATGAAGAGAACATATTAGGGAAGATTGTGAGGATGGCCATATAGATGGTTTTTATACCTAAAATCTACTGGTATACAACCTCCTTGATGTTACATACCCATTCCCAAGACTTATACTTTCTACATCTAGTATTAGTGATTTTGCTTATGTTTTTAGTGTTTTTTTACTTGTTTGGGTGTCTAATGATGGGATACCTATTACTATGGATTTTTGTGTCATACAACTACCATTTATAATATTTTTCAACAATAGTTGTGTTTGGGGGGTAAAGGACCCACTTGTATCTTATTTTAAAGATGATTTTTTATTTTCTAAGCCCACAACCTTCAATCATGAAAAAGATGTTATTTTTATGGGAATCATGAATAATAATTAATATGAATATAAGGTTAGAAAATATTCGTGGTGTAATGTTCACTTGCAAAAGAGTGAGGATCAACTTATTCTTGGTAGGAATCAAAATTTGATTACTAATAATGTGTTATATTTCTCATAACATACTTTGATTTAAAAGTTTATGGGTATTGAAATTTATTATTTTCTTTCTTGGAGAGTTCAATATGTTGAACTTGGTAATCTAAGAGGCATGTGGACGTTTTTTTTTGTTGATAAATATTACCATGGGATTTTTTCTTTATAATATAATATATACATAAATAATTCGTCTAACATTAACACCATACATAAAAATTTGAAATTTTATAGTGAAAGGATCTAGAATGGTTACAAAAAGCTAACTACTAGGTCTATATTATTTTAGCCACTATTGCATCAAAAATTATAAGAATCCCTTGCTAAATATAAATTTTCATGATATAAAATGGCCATGAGGGGGGAATTTTTTTTGACAAACTATTAAAATCTCAATGATATTACCATTGACCAAGGTCTTTATCTACATCATATCTCAATCTCTCTATGAGAAAAGTCATAATCCATTCTAGTCCTAATTCCAATTTTAAACTTCTCACCTATTTATAAAAATCAATAGCCTTTTCACCTTTCTCTTCCTTTGACCTTCCCTAGGCAACAATGTAGTCACAATAAATAGCTTCTAAATAGGAGGATGAGGACCTAAGAGGAAGAGGCCACAAGAATCACTCATAAGCCCTACCTAAGAACCACATGCATGAGGATATACCCTAGTCCAAATTAGGCAAGCCTCTTCACTAGCCAATTTGCCACTTCCTTCAACATGTCTACTCATTCCCACAAGTATAGCATTACAACAAAAAACATTAATGAGATATCCATAATTATCCTATAATGATTCTCTAAAATCAAGAATTCTTCCTCAAGGACCCATTGTATTGCACATAAAAAAACCTAAATTTCTTTCAAATATTTAAGATTCATGTATAATTTAGAGGCATATCCCAAAAAGGTCACCTATTTGATTTGGGCTAGATAGCCACAAATAGATTTCCATACTTGGAACCAGTTGATAGACCTAGAAAATGTGTCTAACTTTATTATTCTATACCAAATCAAACTGACTAGATATTCATATGTTGATGGAATAAAATGAGGTTCTATTTTTCACATGTTGATCCATAATGATTGTATCAATCTTGAAATTAGATTTCATATTAATGATAGCCCTGTCATATTTGAACGCTTACAATAGATTCAGTCATAATTATTTGATAGCATTTCAAATTTTGAAAAGATCTAACCATTCCTCTAGGTTCCAACTAACCTTGTTATTCTCCTTAGATTCCAATGAAAGGTTGGCGAGCTAATATATAGTAATACTTTCCTACTTATAGGAATGGTTAATAGTATAGTAATTCAAGGAGTATAGTAGCTACCAACCTTAATGAATTATGTTATTTATCTTCTATTTGATGAATTTCTAACACATAACCACATTTACAATGTTCACAAGTCTCCCTCTATATTGATTTCTTTTAATCCATTGTGTTCACAAGTGAGAAGTACCAACATAAGAATTTAAATGCCTCAACTTCATTATTGATTCCATATTGTAATTTTTTAGCTTCTAAAATAATAAGGCTTCCATTATTATCTTTGATATTACATCCTACCCAAATCTACTAGGGCTCTCTTTTGAGGCTCCATCAAAGTTCAATTTCTCCCTACCTAAACATAAGGAAGCCTCCATATTTCTTCTCTCTTTGATGAGATTTTGAAGGCACTCTAGAAGCTTCATTAATACAGGGAGGTACATGGAGGTTATTATGGTTATGAGTAGTTATTTTTATAGCTTTCTCTAGAATGGTTAATTAAAAAAATGGACTTTGAAGGAAACCCTTATTTCTACTATAAAGTGGGTTTGTTTATCATATATTGGCATGTGGTTTTTGACCCTATGGAAGAGATTTTTGCATGAATTCCTATCTATATTCATATTTTTTATTTGATCATGGAATTACAAAGATCTAATATTCTTCAATCCAATGTTGTTATCCTTGGGAAACTCATGGGTTCCATGCATCTCACATGGAAAAGGAAGGTAGTTATTTATTTTCATTTTTGTGTTGAAATAGGCTTGAATAACTCTCTACCTAATTCTCTAGAGATTATATTGAAAAATATACAATAGATTTAGAAAATAGATTATGAATCCCTCCCCTTTCATTGCCAGATTTTTCATGCATATGGGTACTTTAAAAATGTTTTCCTTAAAATTAGATCATCAAAACCAAAACATAAGGTTAATTATCTTGTCAAGGAAAAATAGAAAAAATATTTTATTTTACTTTTAAAATGATGCATTAGAAATAATATTTTATGTCAATATGATAATTTTTTTCTATGTTGGATAAATAGTTAAGACAAAATGTGATGTCCCATGGAAATAGTTGTGTTTTCAATGCATGCAAATTTTAAGATTTATTTTAAAAATACTTTATCAAAATGGGAAAAAAATAAATCTATGCACTAAAGTTTCAAGTTCTATCTACAAAAAAAGAAAATTAGAGGAAATAAAATAAAATTTACTATATAAAGAGTGGAATCTTATTTAACTTCATTTTTTAACATTTTATCAGCAACTTTAAAATATAGTGTCTATTTTAAAAACATTCTATTCAAATAATTTATTTATTTTTCTAAAAAATTAAGTTAAATATACAAAGAGTACCATGACTAAGCTTTAAATCACTTGAGGTAACTTGATTTAATTTACCTTTGTGCTCACTAAAAATAAAGTACACTAAAAAATAAATTTTATTAGTTTACATCATTTCAAAATTCAAAACATATATGTCACTCTCTAATTATTCAAGTTAAAAAATAATTAGATCAATGTTGGTCATTTCTTTTATAAAAGTGTGACACAAATTTATAATTTTACCTAGGTGGATTTATGTAGGGACATTAGATTATTAATAGTGTCACTGTAGCCACTAAAATCATTCACACTATGTCCCACTCTAAAGATAAATCTATGTTTATCAAAATAGATATGTTCAAGGCTTATGAAACAATCATATGGTCTTTTCTCAAGAACAGTCTTTTGGCCTTGCATTTCCTACTTGAAATGGACTTAATAGGTAATGAGCTATAAGGGATCTCCATCCTTTTCAATATTAATTAATGGTATTGCATCTCCCCTCATCTCTACCTTCAAGATCTATGACAATGAGATCCCTTATCCCCTTACCTCTTCATCCCAATGGCTAAAGTTTTGGGTAGACTACTTAAGAACCAAAACACTAATGGTTGTATCATGATTGGACCATTGTTAAAAATATGGGCCCTCAAACTAATATTTAGTTTTTTATGACACAATTTTTTTTACTGTGCTACTAAGATTCAAAAGATGTCAATATTAGGAAAAAATGGATATTTATTTGGCTACTTTTGGTCAATAGATTACTGAGGATAAGTCTGATATATTCTTCATTAAGACCCCCTTGATATTCTATGAATTTCTTTTATTCTCTATTTCAAAATAGAGAAGCTTCTATTTTATTATTGTTGCATCCCATTATCTATTGCTATCCCAAGAGGGAGTAGTGGAAACAATTATTGGTAGATTTAGAATGAAGGTTGATCACTTTACCCTCAAATGGTTATCCTTTACTAGTTGACTAACTTTTCTAAATTCTATATACAATCCTTTCCCATCTATAGATTCAATATTGTATCTACTCCAAAAAGCATCCTTAATTATTTTGATGCCCTGTCAAGAAAAATTGTATGGGTAAGTAACCTAGATTCTCAAATATAGAGTCTCATTAGTTGGAATCAAGAATGTAGGCCTAAGTAGAATGGTGACCTAGGTCTCAGAAAAATCTCAATAGTCAATCCCTACTATCGAAATCATATTGGAGATAGTGTAACCAACCCAATCAATTGTGGGCCAAAATACTAAATTTTAATTACTTGGGAGGGGTTGCTAGTTCTAAGCTCTTAAGAATAGATTTGGCTACAAGAGACTTAATTGTATGGAACACTATTAAGAAAAGGGTTTCTTTGGTCAACAAGTATCTTCTAGATTATAAGAAATGGTCTAGAAAGACTCTTCTAGTTCAAGATGCCTCAAATATTCACCCTTCTCTCCTCTTCTTTTGCTCTTCTCCAACCTTTGATCCAAACCTTTATAACAACAATATTGTTTATTTTTTTTGAATTTAAGATTTACCTTGAGGTGGGGAATTAATAAATTTATCATTGTACATAATTTAGTAGTTGGCCTAAAGAGGTTCTCTTGAAGCTTGGGTGACCCTATCTTCTATTCTTGCAACATAACCATGTTGCTCTCATGTGGATGTTGGCATTTTTGCATGGAGCCATGATCCTAAATGAATTTATATGGTGGCTCTTAGATACTCTTTCTTGAAAGAGAAAATGGTGTAAATAGAGAATTTCTTTGGTAGAAAAGATTTTGGAATAGACTTAGTTGGCCTAAGTGTAACTTCTTGATGTGGCTTTTGTGTCACAATAAATACTTTCCTAGGATAATATTAGAAATCGTAGATTTTAGGGTCCTTCAAGATCTGTTATATGTAGTGCTAAGGAAGAATCTTTTGCTCACCTTTTATTCCCATGCATGCTTTTTCTTTAGGCAATTGGGGGAAATGGTGGAAAATCTAGAACCAACATGTTATCCATATTGTACTTCTTTGTCTAATTTTTGAGATACTATAGGTCAACCACCTTCTATAGCTAGCACTCTTAAGTTGGTTTGGGAGCTTGGTCCTATTTGTATCCTTCGATGGATTTTTCTTGAAAAAAATCGTCAAACCTTCTAAGGTCATTAGATCATTAGAATCTCATCTAACAAACTTGGAAAAATGATATAAATTTTGTTTAGGATACTATTGGTGCTAAATGTTCCATGGAATAAGGCATGTTTCCATCTAGTCTTCATATTTCAAAGAATCTTGAGCTTCACTGTATTAGTGTCTCCTCTTAATATTTTTTCCCTACCTCGTGAGCTACTAGAAAGGTTAATGGGTCTGGTAAATGGTCTCCCCCTCTTTAGGTTTTTTGAAAATTAATACCAATGGTTCTTCCTATGGCAATTTGGTTATTGCAGGACTTAGAGGGGTTGGTCATGCTAAAGATGGCCAATTTATTTTTTCTTTTGTATTGATATGGGAATCAATATCAACAATCAAATGGAGACCCATGGTATTCCTTTGGCCTTGGAAAAGGCTTGCAAGTTGAGCTAGAAAAAAAGGTTATTTGTGAAATAGATTCTTTAATCCCGATTTCTCTTCTAAATTGGAAGATGACTCTTGAGTCTTTGATGCCTAGTGATTATAGCTGAATAGATTTTTCATCTTACTCCTTAACTTGAAACCATGTCTTTTGTTCATATCCTTCAAAAATAAAACTTTACAAATTATCTTATTAATAAAAATGTTAATTATTTAAATTAAATGATATTCAATTATTTTGATTGAATAATATTTAATTATTCATTTATTAAATGATAAAAATTTAAAATGATTATTAAAAAATATTATTAATATAAATTACTCCTAATAAAAATAATCTTAAAATACTTTAAAATTTAACCTTTTAAGTATTCCTAGACAACTCCCACGGATGAATCTCTTTGCCTAAACAAAGTCATTTCAAAAGAAATTGAAAGTTATAATTAAAATTACTTAATATATAGAATAATCCAATCAAACACTTTTCTTGGTCTTCAAGCAAATTAAAAAGAAGATCTTCTGGTAAGATCTTCTGGTAATATCTTCTGGTAATATCTTCTTTTTCATGCCCTAGATTTTGTAGACGTAATAAGCATAACGTCAGGGGTTCGAGTCACGTGAGCTCGGAGACTTATGGATTATATAGAGCAGGCATTGCAGAGGTTACCACCATGAAAGCAATTAGGCGCGTTATCCAATCAAACACGTTTCTTAATCTTGAAGTAAATTAAAACGAAAATCTTCTAGGCTGATAATGTTACCTAAGATCCTCTTATCTAGGTAGATTGTCGCTCAAAATTTCTAACCTAACAATATTCTCTATTCTTTTTCATAGCCTAGAATTTTGTACACGTAAAAAGCAATAAGCATATATTGAAGCTTACGTCAGGGGTTCGAGTCACGTCAAGTCCAAGATTTATGGATATATAGAGCAGGCATTGCAGAGGTTTCAGCCATGAAAGCAAGTAGCTCCGTTATCCATACATTATTCCTGCATATTTCAAGCCCTTTCGTTCAGATATATGATTTAACATTGTTAAATTGTATATCCATCTTTAAGCTTTCTGCAAATACTATTATCCCACAGCCATGTGTAGATAAATTATAGTTAGAAATTTAAAGCTCTGAATAATATCTCAAGAACAGTAAAGGTAGAGTCAGCTTTGTGATCATGGCAGCCATGGAAGCGGTCTGTACTTCAGAGACTGGAAATGATGACAGTAAACAGCATGAGCAAGAAAGTTATCAGGTACTCTTAAATTCTCCATAGTACTATAAATTGATGAATAGAATGAGTTTAGATGTTTTATATGACTGGTAGACTTTTTTCAGTTGATGTTCTTGTTGGAAGGAGAAAAATGGTTATGAGAAAAAAGTATGAATGCTTTTATTTTTATTATTGTTGAGCTTTATACTGAATTTTCTAAATTTGGTTTGACTGATAGAATTTGTTTACTGTTCTGGAAGAAGTTTCTCTGCGAAGTAGTGTTTTTTCCAACTTATTCTGACCTGACTTTTTATATTCCTTGAGCATGTATAGTTGCTTTTTAAATGGAAAATTATTACTATGGTTGTTACATTTTATAAAATATTCAAAATAAAATTCTTTAAAGTTGAAGCGTACAAATTTTAAAGTTGAAATGCGGCAAAAAAAAATTCCAGATATTTGGGAAAGCGTGCGTCTGAAGCAGTTTTAGATATCATATGAATTGTGAAAAAATAAATATAAATGCTCTAAAACATAGAATGAACATTTAATTTAATCGAACTCAATAAAAAAATATATATATTTATAAAATTAAATTAAACTAATAGATTAATATTATTGAATTTTTCATTGTTTAAAACTTTTAATTCCTATAGGCATAAATAGTTGCAAGAAATATATATATATATAAATAAAAATAAAGTAGTAGGTTAATGTTATTGATTTGTCATTGTTTAAATATTTTAATTCTTGTGTGCATAAGCATTTTAATATGATATAATTATTATAGATAGATAGATATAAATATATAGGTTAATGTTATTGAATTTTTCATTGATTAAAATTTTTAATTATTTTGTGATAAAGACTAATATATGATATAACAATAAACTGTGGATAAGTATTAATATATGATATAACAATAAAGGCATGTCTCCATGTCCATGCTTAGCTTATTTTGTCTATCAATCACTATTCAACTTATTTAAGAATTATATTGTGGAGCTAGTGGCCCCATGAATATTTTAACTTTCTTTTAAGTAATCATCTTAAATTTGTATTTATAGTATTAATAACAATAAATTATAGATAGAAATGTTAATATGTGACATAACAATAAATTATGGACAAACATCAATATATGTTATAACAATAAGCTATGAATAAAGATATATGTGTGTGTATGTATATATGTATGTATGTATATTTGTGTGTGTATATATACACACATATACATATACGCATATGCATATGCATGTGTGTGTGTGTGTGTGCATGTATGTGTATGTGTATGTGTATGTGTATGTGTGTACATACATATATGTGTGTATGTATACATATGTATGTACACACACACACATATATGTGTGTGTATGTGTATGCATACATATATACATATATGTGTGTGTGTGTTTATGTATGTATATGTATATGTATGTGTATATGTGTATATATATGAATGTATATATACATATATATGTATATAAATAATTTATAAATATTTATATATGTGTATATATTTATTATATCTATCTTTATCCATAATTTATTACTATATAATATATTGATGTTTATCCATAATTTTTTATTATGTCATATATTTAGGTTTATATCTATCTATCTAAACATGTGTGTGTGTGTGTTTGGGTACCTTAGGTGTTATGTACAATTTTGATTATGGTCTCTTTAACTTTAAATAGTATTTTTTTTAAATATGATATCAGATTTTTGAGGTATTCATAATACAAATATGTTTAATAATATAAATAATTATGAACCTAAAAGTTATGTAATCCTATCTAGAACAAAATTAGGTCTTTTCTTCCTAGAACATATAATTATTTGTTGTTATATGAAGTAAGAAAATCATTGGTGGTGCTAAGAACATTATGGGGTTTCCTATGCAAGGCTTGAAGTTTAGGACTCGCTTGCTCCTTAATCTAGCTTCAAGATTGAGCTAATATTAAAACAAAAACATATTATGTAGTTAAATACAAATGTTGATGTAGATGGAGAAGCATCAAACTAACTTCCAAGATATCAGAGATAGTTTAGGTATCAATGTGTTATCCTGATTCTTGAATAGTTCTTTTTAATGATTTGTTCTTGTGTAAAATGATCTAGAGATTATTCATTTAAATGCATTCCATAAACACTAGATTATAACCTTTTTTAGATCCATGTCAATAGGACACAATTATTATATAATTGGTAGCTAACAAAATCATAAATAGAATACGGATAGATATAAGTTTAGCCTAAATATTGAATATATGTCATAAAGTATTAGCTTTTCTAGTAAGGGACACCTTATGTGGATGTTCCCCATGGATGATCTTATGCTATGTATCATCATTATTTATTGTATAGAAAATAAGTCTAGAAGTATGTAAAAATATAGATATAGATATGAGATATGTGGCATATGAGATATAAAAAATAATACAATGATTATATAGTGATGTGTTGCAATAAATTGAACAAATAGTTATATGGTTGAATGAGTATTGAATATGGTATCCACTTCTTATAAATTACAAAGTGATCTCAAGAATGAACTTTGAGCTAGGTCCTTCCAAGAACCATTAGTAAAGATCATTAATTAACAATAGAAGCAAATCTCTCTTACTATAGGTATCTCTAAAAAAAATTACACCGACAAAAAATGGTTCATGGGTTGACTTGAGCCATCTCAATCCAATCAAAAATAGATAGTAGGAGATGTCTTATGTAACATAGCTTTAATTCAAGAAGAAAATTATCACTAAACATTATGTAAATCTTACCTACTTTACAATATTTTTATTAAGTCAAATATGACAAGGTTGGAGAGAATTGTCAATTCGAGATCTAGAATTGAGTTTGAAATTATTTCTATACTTGAATTATGGTTGAATGTTAAAACTATTAACTAGGTATTACCCTTCTCATGGTATCCATACCTTGACTAAGGCTCCTCAAATTAGCTAATAAATAGTTGCCTCCACCACTTGCTACATATCAAGAATTACTTTGCCCATCTATGGATGATTCAATATTATTTTATGTTCCATGGGATGTGTCTAGATGATCATAAGTTAGATGAACAATATCAATAATGAGAAATTAGATATTTAAATATAAGAGAGTCTATAGTATGAAATTTCTTTTTTACATCTATCTAAAATTTATAAATTCTAGTTTTAGTGGGGTGGTAAATTAATTAGTAAATTTAAAACCCTCAAACATATTCTTTAACATGTACACAATAAAGTATCTAGAAAAAATGATAAATTAAATCTCACTTCCATCACACAAATGCATATTCTATTTTTGAATATTGCACATATAATAGTGTAGTCAATTCTTAATGTTGTCATAAAACTTTATTTACGCCATGGGATAGATTAATGAAATTTACACTCATCTAAATGGAAATTACTATCCAAAATAAATAAATAATATTCTAGAGTAAATAAGGTTCCTAATTGATAACTTATCACTATATAATAGAGAACATAATAATAAACTTGTAATATAGAATATCCAAGTTCAATGATACATTTAAGTTAAAATGTTCAATATTTCATGTTTTTAATACTTCAAGAGAGGAGTAAGGTTTCTCAACAAGAAATTTATTATCAAATCCACTACAATATTTAACTATCTCAAGAAAATTTACAAAATCATAAAAGAGAAAATCATTAGTACACAATAATTTAAATAGAAGAATAATCATTTATTGTGCATTGCTTCTACAAGTTATGGAAATGAATAAAACTAAAAAAAACTTTCAAATTTAATCCAAGAAACATATCTAACCAAGAGTTGGGTAATTCAATAGCAGTATGATTTAGAAGAATATATACATATATATGAACTCAAGAATTAACACTTAAGAAGAAATTTAAGGTTTCTAAATTAGAAATTTATCTTTAAATCCAATGTAATATTTTATCATAGTGTCAAGAAAATACTTTCAATGGAAGAGATTCCTTAAACTACCTTGCTTCTACAAGAGTTATATTTCAGACTCAATCCAATCCATATAGGTCTATCAAAAGTTAAATATCTAAATAGCATAATTTAGTTCACAATATTAGATGTTTACTAACTAAAAAAGGGGTAAAAAATCATTCAAACCAAAATAGAGCAGTACAAAGCAAGGGCATTACACACTCATGTCTATCTCCACTAAGTGGTCCAAATTTTGTGACAAATCCAGGGTAATTCAACCCCTTTCCACAATATTCCAATTTTGCAAATGATAAGAGGCCCATTTAGCCAAACAATCCACAACCCCATTCCATTCTCTAGGAATGTGATAGAAAGTAATAGATTCCAAGGAAGCACACATATTAAGAATTTTTTCTATAATTACAACCAAATTCCAACTGACATCCTCTAATTGTTGCCTCTTTCTAAAGCAAAGTCACCACCACCTGAGAATCAAATTCAAAAATGATCTATCTCCACCCAAGAGCGCAATCGCACTCCACAGCACACAAAATGGCAAGAGCCTCCATCACATTGTTAGTATACCAACCCTTATAAATAGAAAAGATAAACTCAATAGTCCCAAAACTATTCCTCCCAACACCCCCAATACCAGCATGACTAGGATTTCCACACGAAGAACCATTTGTGTTGATTTTCAACACACCCTGAGGAGGAGGACACCAATTCCCTTCCCTATTTATCTTTTGAAGAGGATGATGGCATCTATTTCTCATGATCTAGCTAGCACCCGAAGTAGCACCCCTTTGAAAAGAAAGGTTGAGATGAGTACAACGGCCAATATCTCCTAGATCCATACCCTTAGCCAAGTCACACTTAGCCGAAATAGTTTCTCCCTAAGAATGAAAAATTTTCCACCACAAATGTTGGAAAACCAACTTCACGTCTTGAAAAATCTTGCAATTCCTCTCCAGCCAGATATATGCTAGATAATAAAGGTCAGTCCAAGATCCTAAGTAACTTGAAGAAAAGAGGTCTTAATAGGGCCCTTCCCCCACCAAGAAAAGAACTCTGCCAAAGAAGAGACATACCAGAAAGCCTGGTTCCACACACCCCACCATAGGTGTCAAAGCTTCCTAGAGAAGGAAAATATGAAGAAGAGATGAGAGACACTCTCCTCACTATTACAACATAAAACACACATCGATGGACCCTAGAACCCTCACTTGCACAAGTTATCCCAAGTAAGACACTAGTTTTGGACCACTAGCCACATAAAAAAAAATTGCACTTGGACCAAGAAAGTTTGTTCCACACGTGTTTCCACCAAGGAACCTCAGTGTCCCCAAACATCTACCTAACCAACTCTCCATAACTCATTGAAATAGAGTACTTACCAAATAAATCGTTGTTACTCCAAGCCAAGACATCCTACCCCTCCATGGAATTGCATTCAAATAATGCAAGAATCTAAGCCAGCTCTTGTCTATCCTCCTCAAACCCTCCTAGCCGCCAATCTGAGGAGTGCTTGAACCATCTAAGACTAGCAGCCAAACCAATATTTTGAATAGTCTTATAATACTCAATCGTATTCCAACCTACAGTAGTAAAATGATCACAAAGAGGCTAGAGGTGAGGGTAAGCAGAAAGAATAGGAGGATGACCATCCTAAGAACCTATATGATAGATCCAAAAAAGCCCCATTCTTAACCAATTGAGCCCCCAATTTCAAAGTATGCCAAATCATAGATCCCCTTCCTTCTAAAGGGAAATGAGGAACATCAAAAATATTAACATCCTTAAGATACTTGTGGGTGAGAATATGAGCACAAAGTTGATGCTAACTAGTACACCAACACCAATATAACTTGGCTACAAGAACATTCCCATTCAAAATGGTAGAACATAAGTAGAGGCCCCCCTCTTTTTATAGCCTACACACAGTTTCCCACTTAACAAGACTCCACTTAGTTGACTGCAAGTTACCACTCCAAAGAAATTGTCGTGAGAGAGCATCAAATTCCCTCGGGAAATAAAAAGGAGCCACCTGAACAAAACACCTATAAATAGGGAGAGTCTGGATAACAGACTTCAAAAGAGTCACTCTTGCAGTAGTAGAAAGCAAATGATGAGTCCAATGAGTGAATTTAATGCGTAGTTTATCAAACAAATTTTTCCAAGAAGACATAGGTTGCCTACCAATAGCAAGAGGTATTCCCAAATAGACAAAGGGAAGAGACCCAATCTGAAACCTCAAAATATGAGCAATCCATTTGAATAGATTGAGGAGTATTAAAAAAGAAAATAGATGACTTGTGTTGATTTACTTTCTGACCCAAAGCAGCAAGGTAAATATCCAAAGCCCATCTAAAAGAAGCAACCTCCTATAGGCGAACCCTCCCCATAAGAGAAGTTTCATCCAAAAATTGAAGATGAGAGAGTTGTGGTAGCCCATTTCCCCAACACCAACCTTGGACCTTGCCCTGGGAAACCCATGACTTAAGAAATTTTCCCAAACCCTCAACCATAATAATAAACAAGTAAGGGGAGAGAGGATCTCCTTGACGAAGGCCCCTGGAAGCCCCAAAAAGCTCAAAATGTTCCCCATTCATAATAACAAAAAAAGAGGAAGAGGTAACACAACTCATAGTCCAACTGACCCAATTTGGACTAAAACCAAAGCCTAAGAGAATTCTCTGCAAAAAATGCCACTTAACTCTATCATAAGCTTTAGCCATATCCAACTTGATGAACATAGACTTCTCCTTAGAAGTTTCCATAGAGTGAATGACTTCAGAGGCAACCACCACCCCATCCAGGATTTGTCTACCAACCACAAAACCCCATTGCTCCTCAGGGATCATAGAAGGAAGAAAAACTTTGAGCCTTTTTGTAATCAATTTAGTAATAATTTTGTACACCACATTACAAAGAGCAATTTATGTCTAAAGAATTCAAGCTGATCAAAACCTTCCTTTCTAGGAATGAGAATGAACCAGAAAAGTAGAGTTCAAGGCACGAAGCATATGCTTAATATGAAGAGATTCCCAAGAAACCTCCAACAAATCCAAACTTATAATATCCAAAAATTCCTAAAAAAATTCAACAAGAGAACCATCTGGACTTGGAGCTTGACCTTTATTCATCCCAAAAACAACCTCTTCCAAGTCAGGAAAACAAATCAGGTGGATGAGGAAATTATTCATCTCCTTAGAGATTAGGGAGGGAATGCAAGCAAGGATCAAATTCTCCTCATCCTCTTCAGGGGGTGAATCCTCATAAAAAAGAGTAGAATAAAACTATCTAGCCTCACAAGACAAAGCCTGCAAAGAAGATATGTGGATCCCATCTGTGCGTTGACCAGATAGGAGATAAAACTTCTATCATGACGAGCCTGCATAGAATGATGGATGAAAGAAGTATTCATGTCCCCTTCATAAAGCCAATCAATCTGAGCCTTTTGCTTCCAAATTATCTCCTCCCAGAGCTCACACTCCTCCACTACTCTCGTAGCTTGGGATTCTGCTTGACCTAAAGCATCGAAGAAACCAAAATTTTGAATTTGGCAAGTAATCACATCAAGGCGTGCATGAGCATTCCTCTTCATAACCTTAAGATTTCCAAAACTCATCCTATTCCATCTCTTAAGATGAAATTTGGCATACTGAAGTTTCTTAATAAAGGTTTACATAGTTGTACCATAAGCAAGGCTTCCATCATGCCACCACTAATCCATAAGATCCTACAAAGAAGACTCTTGAAGCCACATAAGTTGAAACTTAAAAGGAGGATTCTTAGGAACTGTAAAATAGGTTATTGAAAGTTTAATTGGCCAATGATCAAAACCCCTCCAATCAAGAATCTCAAAACCAATAACCAATCTACCTCCCACCCACAAATAGGAAACAAGAAATCTATCCAGCCTTTCAGAGATTGCTTCCTCTCCACTCCATCTATTATTCCAAGTGAAAACCCCATTGGAAGGCTTAACATCAATTAAAGCAAGTGAATCCACATTCTCCTGAAAAGGATTAGAAGCAAGCCCAAGTCAAGGAAACCAACATCTTTTCTCCTCCAAGCTCAACACAGAATTAAAATCACCAGCTAAGACCCAAGGAAGATATGTAGCACACATGTGATCTAACATACCTGATATGAGCCCAAACCCATATTTTTCCACGAATATCAATCGAGGCATAAACATTAGTAACCAAAATTGTCTCACCTATTTCCAAAGAAGAGGCAGCCATGGAAATAGTAAAATGACTAGAAATCCACCAAAGTGGAGCAATCTTTCTTCGGTCCCAAAAAAGATCTGAACCCCTAGAGCTTCCTTGAGAACCAATGCACTGACACTAACCAAAATACCAGATACGAGAAGCGCATTGAAGCATGAAATCAACTAAAATTTTAGTCTCCTAAACACAAAAAATGTTTAGAGAATGGAAAGCAACCAAATCATGAATAGCCTTTTGATGGGAGGTGCTATTCAAACCCCTTACATTCCATGAGAGAACAATCATGGAGGAGAAGGAGAAAAGTGAGCATCAATGTATTAGTAGTAAATTAACTTATTTTATAATTAATTTCATCAAGGGGTATCTTTATGTGGTTCAAACTATAATACAAATTGAGATTAGAACAAATAATCCACCTAATCCATCACATGGGCATCATCTTATTCAAGTACCTACAATTTGAGAGTGGGGAGAAGGGATATCATGCAAGTAATTTACCAACAACTATAGATCCCTTGTATACTATATGTATAAATCTAATCTTGACCTCACAAGTAGAATCATAATGAGAAACCATAATAAAAATATTATAATGAGACCATGTGTGAATGAAGACAATATTTAAAATATAATACATTCAACTTAAATAATTAATAAATATTTAAAGTACCTTGTCCAAGGTCTACAAATAATTAATTTAATAATGCTATATCATAACTTTAAAAGGTTATAATACTTAATAATAATATATAATAATTAATTAAATAATACTGTATCACATCACATAATGAATTGGAACAATATATTTTTAAATGAAATAAACTAGTGAAAAGGCATGACTCACCTAGGACATTGAGAGCACAATAAAGCATTTAGTATTAAGGTAACTATCCCAAGGAAGGAAAGGACCAATTAATTATTGAGGGGGTATACTTAAATCAAAGCACCAAGGATAAGACACAAGTACATATTCCATTGTAACCAAGAATCGTGCAATTTTCTTCTTTCATGTAAAATTTTAAAAAGGGAAAGATTTCAAAATTGAAAAGAAGTCAATTTGTTGTGATAATAATTTTTACTTGTATTGATGAAATAAAAATTTAAATCTATTAATAAATGGAATTAAAATATCTATGTATATTATTAGCGTCAATAGACTATGGAGATAGAAGTAAAAATAAGCATGGCATATAATTCAATATGATACTAGTTAACCACATTATGTCCTAACCATAGTCCTCATTTTTTTTATCACCAATATCATATTAATGAGGTCTCATCCAATCCTTATGCTTGGTACAAAATTGTTTTAAAGTACAAAAGATCATATCTCTAGGCATCAGTTTGAATAGGGTGTCTAACTAGTGTTTTTAACACTTAAGAAACTAAAAGGCCCATTCTAAGAGAAAATTTTGAGTTAGTTTTAAAAATTAAAATATTGTAGTTAATAAATAATAACTAAATATTAAAATGTAGCTAGTTCCTTCAAACTCTCTAATAATCCCAAAAAGGCTAAACCAATTTCTAATTACAAATTACTAAGTTATTAACTAGCCAATTATTATGAGCTTTTTAGATTAATAGAGTTTAAAACTTTGAAGCCAAAATATGGACAAAGAGTTATCCAATGTTCAATACTATACACAATTTTAGTAATTTCCATAGCTAGATATCATTAATATAATCCCATTCAATCCCTTACAACAAGCATCCATGTTTTAATAAGATTTTTAAGCCTTACAAAAGAGTTGGTGAGTGTGTGTATAGATATACATATTGATGTATATTATGTGTGTGTATATACATATATATTTATATATATACACATATTTTTGTATATATGTATGTATGTATATATGTTTGTTTGTATGTGTGTGAGTATATACATAAATATATAAAAACTTTGTTGTAAAGTCATACCAAAACATGAATGCTTGTTGTAACGGATTGAATGGGATTATATTAGTGACATGTACTTGTTGGAATTATTAAGATTATGTGTATTATTGACCCTTAGATAGCTCTTTGTCCATTTTTTGGCTTCAAAGTTTCAAACTTTGTTAATCTCAAAATCTCTTATAAATATTGACTAGTTAATAACTTTTAATATATAATTAGAATTTTGTTTGGCCTTTATTGGATTACTAGAAATTTTGAAGGAAATAGACACATTTGAATATTTGGTTTCCATTTATTAACTACAAGAGTCCAATGTTTAAAAAAAAAATCCAAACCTTGCTCTTGAGGTTGGCCTTCCAATTTTATAGTGTTACAATATTGGTACATACACACATATATATATATACATATATAATACACAAAAATATTAATATAAATATATGTATGCATACACATACATGTGTGTGTGTGTTTTTATATATATGTATATATGTGTACACAAACACACACATATACATGTGCATGCATACACACACATATATAGCTATATATAGATATATAAATACACACATATGTATGTGTGTATGTATATATTTGTGTGTGTTTGTGTACACATATATGTATGGTATGCATATATACATATACATATACATATATATGTATATGCATATGTATACATATACGTGTATATATATATAGGGTTACATCTAAGGAGATCTAATTGAAATGAGATAGATCAAATCCTCTTGGATAAAACTTCCCTATGATTAAACTAAACCTCCAATGGATTCTCCTTTACACTTAGCAAGTTTTTGATAAAAATTCAACTTCACTTCACCTTTTGGGGATCAAATGAATTCATTTAGATCATTTTGTAAGTATGTATTCATTAATGTTAGCTTTCCAAACACTATAATATGGATTTTTTTAATGTATATATTTTTTAAAAATTATTAGATGTAGACCCATTACAAAAACCAGTGACATATATTCAAGAAACTAGGAAAAATGATAAATATTGTTAAAAATATCTCAAAAAAATACACTATTCTCCACATGGATGTCCTTATTTCAATAAAAAAATATGTTTTTAATTTTGATATATATGTGCTAAGAGAAATGTGTTACAAAATAATATAGGACTAAAAAAATGGTTAGTACTAATTCAAATAAATTATAAAAATTTCCAAAAAATATCTATTCACCGGACATTGGATTTAGTGATCCAAATCCGAGAATTTATATAAAAAACTTATTTGTAGTGAATATATGTGATATAGAAAAAAAAAATTGATAAGGAAAAATGTTAATAAATGTAAAAAACATAATTTAATGAATTGGAAAATTAAAATGATAGAAAATTAATTAAAAAATACAACTTTAAAATACATAGAAAATACTACAAGTCATTAGTTTACATCATCCTTATATTCTTGACCATTTGTTTGGTATGATTGACACATTGAAAAATGATAAACCATGTTGATTTTGAATGTTCAACTGAAATTGAAAAGTGGGAAGCACTATTGTGGGATCATCCCTTTAGACTTCATATAATTGATTGCAAGAGTATGAAGAGTCTAATATCTTCAAAAATATTTGAGATTGAAGTTGCCAACCATGTCTCATTCACAACCCTGCAAGTAAGGGTTGCTCAACTTCTACAACACCCAAGACATCAAGGTAACTATCCAATGCCAGTTCACATATTCTATCCTTCTATTTTAAAAATAATTAGTCAATGGTGTATATCCAATAGAGGCATGTAAAATACTCCTTGGACATCCATATATGCATATTTTTATGTGTATGTATGGTGCATATCTCAAGTTAGCACCTACTGCACTAGAGCCAAATAATATTATATGATACAATCAATATTAGGGGGTCTTATCAAACTACCCAATCTTGTAGCCTTAACATCTCATCCAACCAACATTCTTGCACATATATCAAGGACAACATATATTTTGTACAACAAGATCTAAAACATATATTTATTATCACTTCCATATGTACATCCATACAAAAAAATCATCAAGAACAATTTCATATGTGAGGATTTCAACAAGAAATAAAATTCATAAATTTTACAAGGGTTCCTAGGAAATTCATACCTTCAAATCTTCAAAGTCTCATGCCTTCAACTCTCTTGGTTTCACTCTTCTTTGTAAATATTATTTTTCCCTTCATCCTACAACTCTCATGGTTGTCTTGAATACATAAAACACAACTGCACCTATCTTCTTCTTTTCTTCTATTCCTCTCCTCTTGGAAGCTAATTTTCTACACTTTCCTTCATGAAATCCTCTAGAGAAACTTGTAAATTCTTTCCTCAAAATTTATACTTTTGATTTTTGCTTCTTGACACCATTAGAGGTTGTATTTATAGAGGGTTTCAATTATGTGAAACACCAAAAACTGGTTTCCAAATCTGCTCTTTTTTTTACCCTTAAAATTCCTACAAAAAATGAAATAAAACATAGTTTGTTGCTTCTAAAAGTGTCATCCAAATTTTTTGTACCATATCAAACATCTTTCTATTGTATATGCATTTGAAAAATGGATAAAACGAATACCCAATTTGTGCTCATTCACCCCAAATTGGAAATTGAAGAGTCATTGATTTTTCATTATCACTTCACAAGGAGGGGTAAGTGATCTAGAATGATTTCCAAAAAATACACCTATTGTAACATTCAAGCCATACGTGTGGCGTGCAAAAACTATGAAGCTACTTCTCAGTTCTACATTACACAAAATCATCTTCCATATGCTCTAGGGTACACAAAGATACATATTCGATCTATAGAAAAAGCTATGCATGCTCCTTCAATAACATAACACATGTTCCAAAGTGATAAATACTTCACAAAAAAATTATATTTCCAATCAATTTATAGTTTCTACCTAAGCTCCAATAGGGTCCAATACACCTAGTAAAACTACAACATTCAAATTGCAAGTATGTTTGCCATATCATCTTAAGAGTGATCTAGTAGCCACAATTAGAACTATTAAGATGTCAATCAAGTTGGCATCTAGGAGTATCATAGTATGTCAGGTCATCTACCCAAACATCAGAGACATATTAGTAATCGATTGCACTCTAACTACCAAGGGATGAGAGACTAATCAAGAAAAAAAATTCACTTCTCAAGGATATGGTTCAACTTCACAACAAATTTTGATCTTCAAAATCTAAACTATATATGCAAGTTTGTAACAAAGTTTATACAATTGTATAATGGTAAAAAGGAAAAATATAACAACCATAGACCTTTCTCAAGGATATGCCATATACAAAATAAATAGTTGAATAAACTAAATTTGTTATACATAATTCTATATCTCTAATTCTATCTCTATAATGTTTTGCATAATTTTACTAATAATCTAGTACTCATATTTTATTTTTTAACATTACGAGCATTCCATAATTCTCTAGAGAGACTAATTCAACATGTTCGATATGGAAAGTTGACTTTCATTGTGCTCCCAAGTTTGGGAAAGGAAACTATTATCTATATCATACAATATCCAACTTATCCAAAGACCCTTTTTCCATGGACAACCTTGGCTATTCTATACTAGGATTCTCAATTTTAATTATCAATTTATTTCTCTTAATCTAAGATAAAATATTATCAATTTTAATTATAGATGAAGTCGCTTTATTATTTCTTGCTTCCTTCATTTTTTGCTCATTTTTCTTAAAAAAGTCTTGGTTGTCTAATGTTAAATATTCACATAACAAAAATATTATTATTATTTTTATTTTGGAGAGTTATAGAGGAGGATTGAATTGAATATAGAGGAGACCACTCTAATTTGCATCAATAGTTTCTTGTTTTTTTTTATCTTCACTTGTTCTTTAATATTTTAAAATTTATTTTGTGTTGATTTTAAAGGTTGATTTATGTTTAATATATTGACATTTTTAACATTAGGTGAAAGTGATTAAGGGGGTCATGTTTATTTGATAAAAGGGAAAAGGTACAAAAATCAAAATCTTTGCTACTTCATAAAAGAATATATAGGTAAAGCATGGAATGAACTTCAACCATCAAATACTTTAACATCACGGATATAGATATAATTATCTCAATCTAAAGATATACATATTATTATCTTAGTCTAAGAAAAGAAAGGTACGCATAAAATCACTTAATTATTATTGTTGGAGCTTTCATTCACATACATGTCTTTATTTTTTTCTACCTCCACCATTTCCTTTTCCTTCCTTTCCTCCTACTTCCTTTTTTTACCACCATGGATGTTGGCATTTTTAAGGAGAAATTGAATTGCACACACTATGAGGATGTTATTTTCTTGACAAAAAGCCACCAATAAGGAAAGATCAAATGTTCCACCAACATCAATTTCCCCTTTGATAATATCATATGCATCAAGGGTCGACTTTAGCTTCATTGGAGGAATATAGATTTCATTGATACAAGATTCTACAACCACAAGAACCATCCCCTTGTCCTTGAGAAAATCCATTAGGTTTGAAAGGAAGATGGACATAATGATGTCATTGGCACATCTTTGAGGTATTACTTTAGGTAGGTCCAAGGCAACCAATTTTTGCACTACACAATCCACCAAATGGGATCCTATTACAAAAATATTCGTTGATTTCTCCAAAGTGAATTCTTCAATCAACGAGATATCCCATTTTGATGGCTATATGCAAACTAGAGATTTAAAGAGGAGATCACTGGATTTACCCTCTACCTTCAAACAATAGATTTGACAATTTTAAATACATTTTATTATTTCATTTTATTTAAACTTGTTATGACTAAGTTTGGGATTCTTTTGTTGTTCTTGTTTGAATTAAAAATCTTTATTTATTTCATATTTTATGATGTTAATATTATTATTTTTTAATTTTATGATGTAACACTTTTGGATTTATTTTCATTTAAATTATTATATGTTAGAACAAATACATTAAAAATTATGTGGAATGAGTTCACATAAGTTTAACCATTACATATTCTAAATGAAGATAAATTAAAAATAATAATAATTGAACAATCTTCTAATTATACTTTTTTCTTTAATTCTAGATCAAATATATGGTTCATGTAAATCACATGGATATTACCTATTTTAGAGACAAATTGTGATCTATACCATCAACACTATCAACAAAAAACCTACTTGAGTACACTCAAAGACTACACTCCATATGAAGGTTTGATGTAGGGAAAACTAGACTTTTCCCATCTACAAATCTTTGGATCTATAACCTAATCTCACATTCTATATAAGTTTTATTACAAATTAGAATATGAGAGTTGCAAGTGTGTTCCAATTGGATACAACAAGTAGTTCAAGCCTTACCACTTATATGATTTTTCAATAAAGGATTTGTTTGTCAAGATAAATATTTTCTTCATCCTTCAAGTACTTGCTTCTAGATTTTCTTATCCTTTAGGATTCTCACTTTTTGTCACTATTCTAGCTTCTACTTGGGAAGAAGAGTACTCCAACTATAATTGGTTGTTATCTACTCTAGAGTGTATAGAGGACGTCTTCACTTCTCTAATCACCCTACCTAAAGATACTTTATCCAATGAGTGATCAACCAAAGGAGACCATGTTTTATCATGCATGTTAAAACCAAGTGATTAGTGAGAGTCTAATTATTATTCTCCTTAAAACACTTAACTGGTTCCTCATTAAGTTAAAGGGTGTTATATTGAATTCTTTAGGAACTTGTAGAGAATCATGACAACCCAAGCCATTTACAACATATAGAAAGAGATCAAATGGCTACAACAATGGCAAATAAATACAAAGACAACACATACCAGTTGTAGGAAAATTGTCTCAACAATACAACAACCAAAGATTCACATCCTACGCAATGCTTAACCACATCCTAGCAATTTTTACACTATTAGCCCAAGTATGGGAATCCAAAACTAATTTAGGAAGAAATCCCTTCCTTATATAGATGATCATCCAAGACACACCATTATCAAAGTCATAAGACCAAGGAGAAAGAAGAGGGGATTGGTCTATCAACACCACCATCTAAGTCACCTCTCTTGATAAGGAAGAAATTTTGACAAAGATGTATGGAGATACACAAAATTTGTAGGAAAATAATGATCAAGCCCCTACCCCATAATCCACTAAGAGACAAAGGGATATAATGAGGAATTTGACTAATTCCAATCAAAAGAAAGCTCCTAGACTAGGGATAAAAAATTTGCACCAACCCCAAGAGGGTCCACCGCCAAATGAACCACCTCATCTACACCAAGATCTACTACTACATGATTTGAATTCAAGCAGGGTATTTTGCCACCAAATTTTCAAGGAGGGTATTCTACCATAATGTTCTTGAGTCCACATTCCTATAGTTAGTAAAAGAACATTAGAGGCAAGATGTCTAATACTAAAGCACGTCTACAAAAGAAAGGGGATACCTCATAATCAATTGATCGGATTCACAACCTATCCTCCACCATAAGGACAATATCCCTAGGAGGAGCCTTGGAGATGTCATTTCCAATAAAAGACAAGAAAAGGTAGAGTGGCTAATGTTGGTAGTTTAAATAGAATCCACATTCAAAAATTGGCCATTTACATTGCCATTACCCTGAGCCTTTCCAAAATTGAAAGGGAAGGTTAGACAATCTAACCCAAATAGACATAATATTTAATGATTTTGTGTGATAATTGAAAGAAGGAAACCATAGTTTAAGAAAAATTGCTCACATCACATCCAAAGCCCACCCTTGAACACCACCTCCCTATCTTTAAAAAAACCTAGCACAAACAAATAGTTTGATAGAGCCCTTAGCAAGAGGTTTTCACATCATAATTATGCACCAATGAAAATCCATAATCAAAAGCCACAACTTGTTAAACCTTCCAGTCAAACCTCAACGAGCATGAAAAAACTCATTATCCAACACTTCTTATCCACAAACCATCACCAGTGGGGTTTGAGCACAAGACATGGGTTGAGCTTTGGCAAGCAGAGGGTGAGGAGGGAATCCCTATCCTATCCATGGAGGCATAGTACATGACACCAACCCCTAAAATAAGCAAACCAAAACCCTCATCACAACCCCTGACAACACAGGAATAATGCACCAAACATGCAAACAACAAGCAGCAGAGGTGGTGAAACCCCTATAGTAGTGTGCAAGATAGTAGCAGTGAGTGGGAGCTCCATTCATTTTTTTGTCATAGGATTTTATTTCTCAAATCAATTATGTGAAAATTATAAGATGCAAATGAATCTACAAAATTATTAAATTCTTTCTATTGGAGTTATGAACAAGAGATAGTTTGAAAGGATCAAGAAAACCTTGAACAACAGAAAAGGCTACTACAACATGGAACTAATAAACACAAAGGAATTAATAAACAAAATATAATGTTTTGATTAAATTAAATTCCTTCTATCAAAGCTATGAATCGAAGATGATTCTGAAAGGAAAAAAACAACCTTGAAAAATAAAATAGACTACAACAACATGGAACTAATAAACACAAAGGAACTAATAAGAAAAATATAATTTTGATGGTTATAGAAACACAAGGGAATGTGTTGTTACTTAATATTTTCACAAGGGAGTAGATTATGATGAATCAACATCCATGTGATAATTTTGGTGTCTGCCTCTTTCAAGTTGATGTTTATTAGATGTATTTGAAGATTATTTTTGTATGGTGAATTACATGAAAAGATCTATATGGAACGGTCTCAATTTTCAAAATACAACCCTCCTGTGAGCTCAAGCAAGCCCCCCTAACCATGATATTAGAAGTTTTTCTTTTTCATTTCTTTTAGATTTGTTTGTTGTGAGGATTACAATATCTATGTGTCACACTTAGATAACTACATTCTCATTATTGTATTGTAAGTAGAAGATATGGTCATTACCAAATATTTTTCCTCTCTTGTGAATAAATGTTAAGCTTCAAGGTATATTTGTTATGATAGGTATGGGTTGTCCATACTATTTCCTTTTAATCAAACTCTAGCATGTTTTACACTCTCACAATCACAATATGCTTGGATCTTCTTTAGAGTTTTAGTCTTTAAGACTACAATGCAACTCTTAATTTTCTTCCTACAAATGCACAACTTTAAGCTAATTTGACTAGTCTAGTTTGGCAGATCCTATTCTCCTAGGCCTCTCATAGGTAGCCTTATATATCTCACTTGCAATTGACCTAGTATTTCCTTTGCATTTAATTGTATCTAGATTCATGTAGATGCCTCATATGTGTCATCTTCAAATTGGTATCATATATTTTGATACATGAAGGGTACCCTTCAAGTTGGGATTCATTAGACAACCAAATTACAACCCTGCTAAATGATTGATCATTGTGATGAAAATTACTTTGATTCTTTGAATAGCCAAATGAGTACAACAAGATATATATTTTTCTTAGATCAAGCCTATTTATATGATGTAGAAGCATCTGGGTGCATGGGAAATCCTACACACCAAAAAAATATTTTATTTTTCTTTGATTTTTGGCTTTGGTTGTGTTTACAAGAATGATTTTAGTTCATATTTTATTCCTCCTCTCGTCTCCTTGAATTTGGAGTCATTTGATCTAAATTTAAGTTAAGTTCAAAATTGAATTAAAGGTGTTGGAAATTGTCATTTTATGGGAGTTTTGGGAGTTTCCCAAATCTCATGCCTAGGAAAGTGGAGGTCATTCTTGGCATGTTGTAACTCCATTTTGCATTTTAATTTTTGTCATAAAATTGAATGTGGGAGAATCTAGGCACCTAGTGTAGGAGGAAGTGGAGTGAGCTTATGAGGGGAAGAATGGGACAAAATTATTGATTTTTATAGGAAAAAATTAATGAGGGAAGATTCCCACACCCAAGAGGGAAAAATCAGGTGAGAATGCAACCTGGAAGTCAAAAAACCGACACCCAACCTTGCAAAAAGATTCAACAGGTGAAAGAAAAGGAAAACCAAAAGATTTGTGGAAAATCTTGCCTGTGAAGCAAAGAGGGACGTCCAAAAGTGAAAAAAGAGAAACATTGGAGTGATTTTTCTGATGTAGAGTTGAAGGAAGGTGTCTTTTAGCTTATATTTTTATGTTGGAGATAATATACATGCCTGTAGATGTTCCCTTTTCATTGTCGAGAAAAAATTTGTTGTTGTAATGTCTTGGAAGAATTAAATAATAAAAATCAACATGTTGATTCCAATTTTCCAATCAATTCCTTTACATTGTAAAATTTGATTTGAGCTCTCAAATTATCTATTTTCATTTACAAGAGGCTTGATTTCCCTATAGTTGAGGAACTTGCAACAACCAACAATCCAATAAGATTCTTGGTTGTTGACCTACACCATTTGATATCAAAGTGGGTTGAGGAAGAAGAAAAGAATTCATGGCATACAAATGACCTGAGAGAGGGAAAGAACCATGAGGAGAAGACAATATAGCTATTATGAAAATGTTGAGAGGAATAACAACATTCTTGGAGGCCATAGAAGCCTCACAATGAAGAGGAATTCATATAGAGGATGTTAGTGAAGAAGAGGACTTGAAGTTGCAATAGTTGTAGAGACAATAAGAGGAGAGGTTCTTGCAAGCATTGCCCAAACTAAGAAACAAACCAAGAATGGATCCACCAAGTTACATTGGAAGTTTGAACCCAAAAGAGCTCATTGATTGGATTACAGAGATGGAGAAATACTTTGCTTTAGAAACCATTGATGATAAAAAGAAGGTGAAGTATGCTTGCACAAGGTTGAAGGGACATGCATCCCTGTGGTGGGATCAAGTGCAGATTGAAAGACAAAGGAAAGGAAAAGAAAAGATTAAATCATGGGAGAAGATGGTTACAAAGTTAAAGGCTAAATTATTTCATGTAGACTAACACATTAGTTTGTTTAAGAAACTTTAAAATCTTAAACAAAGAGATTTGAATGTCATTAAGTACACAGAAGAATTCTACAAATTGGGCATTCGTGTTGGACATGTTGAAGATGGTAAAGAATAGCTTACAAGGTATGTGAATGGGTTGCAAATTGCTATCCAATATGAACATAGTATGGTTATGATAAGAACATTGGAGGAAGCCTACCAATATGCTCTCAAGGTGGAGGAAAAGTTGGAAAGGAGGCAACAAAGTATTTCTAGAGGTAGAGGAGAAACTTTAATAGGTAGAGAACAAAAAAATAGTGGAAGAGGACAACCAAGAAAGGAAGGAGAGGCAAGCTGGTCTCAAACAAATTATGGCTCAAACGTGAGGAGAAGAGGAGACTCATTTAGAGGAAGAGCAGAAAATTCAAGAAGGGGAGATTATGGAAAAGGAAGAGGGCTTTTAGGAGTTCGTTTCAATTGTGGGGAGGTTGGCCACAGGGCATTTGAATGCCCTTAAGTGCAACAAAGGGATGGTAAAAGGACTAAGAGAACATTTACCGCAAAGGCTGAAGAAGAAAATGAATTAGCAAACCCAAAGGATGGAGAAGATCTTATGCTGAGGAGAGTGCTCTTAAAGCCAAAAAAGGAGCAGCAAGAACACACACAAAGGAGGGGTTTATTTAAAACCATTTGCAAAGTAAAGGGAAAGTGTTGCACCATGATCGTGGATAGCGATAGCACAGATTTAATTTGGTATCTCGATAAAAGGCGGAGAAACTAAGTTTGGAGAAAACAAAACATCCAAACCCCTACAAGGTCATGTGGTTACAAAAGGGCCATCAACTTCTAGTGAATGGACAATGTCTGGTAAGTTTTTAGATTGGCAATTATAGAGATGAGATTATGTGTGTTGTAATGCCTATGGATGCTTGTCATATTCTTTTGGGTAGACCATGGAAGCATGACCAGAAGGCCATACATGATGGTGAAGCAAACACTTACACAATAACCAAAGATGCAAAAAAATATGTTATGACACCAATGAAAGAAAAACATAAGGAAGTCGACAATGATACTAGAGTATGTATAATTCCAAGAAAACAATTTCTAAAAGAGACAAATGGAAAATATGTGTTATACCTTGGTTTCTCATCCAAAAGAAGTTGGGACAATGGAAGAAGAGTAGGAAATACCCATGGAGATCAAAGGTATGGTGAAGGATGAAGCACAAAAACCACTCCTTGGTAACTTTGCAATTGTTTTAGATGAAATTTTAGGTAATTTGAAACAAGTTAGAGATATTTTACAAAGGTTAAAGGAAGAGAAGTTGTTGGATAAGCTTGAGAAATTTAATTTTATGAAAGAGAAGTTACAAACAAGTACCAAGAGGAACAAAGAGCATGTTGATTTAAGGAGAAGACAAGAATTTAAGGAGGAAGATCTAATTTTAGCTCATCAACGAAAGGGGAGGTTTCTAAAAGGAAAAGGTGGGAAAAGGGGGAGTGTTTCAGATGTCCATGACACAACACGAAGGGTGCAACAACTACCAGAAAAGAATAATAAGGAAATTGATTAAGTGATGAATTCAAGAACAATTAGGAAGACGTCGAGAAAAGAAAACAAGGAGTATTTGATCAGATGGAAAGGAAAGAAGACGTTAGAAGCAACATGAGTTTGGAAATCCAATCCCAGATGAATGTTTATGAGCCTTCACTCATGAAATATTCTTTCTTACTTAGGTTGTCTAATGCAAGAGCATCCGAGTGCATGAGCAATCCTGCACACCACAAAAATTATTTAAATTTTCTTTGATTTTTGGCTTTGGTTGTGTTTGCAGGAATGATTTTAGTTCATATTTTATTCCTCCACTCATCTCCCTAAATTTGGAGTCATTTGATCTACATTTGAGTATAATTCAAAATTGAATTAATGGTGTTGGAAATTGTCTTTTTTTTTGGAATTTTGGAGGTTTCCCAAATCCCACACCTAGGAAAGTAGAGGCCATTCTTGGCATGTTGTAACTCCATTTTGTATTTTAATGTTTGTCATAAAATTGAATGTGGGAGAATCTCAAAACCTAGCATAGCAGGTAGGGGAGTGAGCTTGTAAGGGAAAGAACGGGAAAAATTAATTGATCTTTGCAAGAAAAAATTAATGAAGGAAGATTTCCATGCCCAAGAGGGGAAAATCAGGTGAGAATGCAGCCTAGAAGTCAAAAAAAAACAAAGCCCAACCTTGGAGAAAGATTTAACAAGTGAAACAAAAGAAAAACCAAAAGATTTATGAAAAATATTGCTTGTGAAGCAAAGGGGGACTTCCAAAAGTGAAAAAGAGAAATATTGGAGTGATTTTGCTACTGTAGAGTTGAAGGAAGTTGTCTTATAGCTAATATTTTGACATTGGAGATCATATACGTGCCTGTAGATGTTCTCTTTTCATTGTTGAGACAAAATTTGTTGTTTTAATGTCTTGGAAGAATTAAATAATAAAAAGCAACATGTTGATTCTAGTTTTCTAGTCAATTCCTTTGTTGTAAAATTTGATTTGAGCTCTCAAATTATCTAGTTTTATTTACAAGAGGCTTGATTTCCGTATAGTTGAGTGAGGAAGCTACAATTCAACCAACAATCCAATAGGTTTCTTAGTTGTTGACCTGCACCATTATTGAAAGACAAAAAAGAAATAATAAGTGCATTTATCTATAGTAGAAATTGCATATTATAGTGCAAAAGAAATTGTAGCATCTTAGTTCATGTTGCTACAAACTCTTCTTTTCTAGCTTGGTTTTACTCTAGAGGGCCCTAATATCATTTGCAATAACAATATTTCATCCACATGATTCACAATCCTACACATTATCTATGTACCAAAAACATGGAGATTTATATGTATATGTGTAGTAATTCTTTCAAGAAGGAAGGTCAATTATTAAATGTTCTATTGTTGTCTCAACTAACAAATTTATTCATCAAAGCTCTTCCCAATAGTATGCTCCTCAATCTTAAGAATCCATTGGTCTTCAAAAGACACTCAATGAGAGATAAGTAGAAGAACTCTACATCAAAAGTTTGATAGTTAACCTTATGGGGAAATGTTGGAACTTGGGTAATCTTACCTATAATTTTCATTGTATATTGTTGGTCCAAAAGACATATCTCCATCACATACTCATTACTTAGATGTGTAGATATATGCACATGCCAATCTTGTTCTTTTAAGCTTATTCATTTCTATAGATATATAAATTCGTTTGTTTAAGAACTCTTATTCAACATATATACCCTTGTGTATACTTTTTTTATAATCAATTTGAGTTATATTATTTTAATCATAAGATTATCTTTGATTTCCACTAAACTCATCTTTTCCATAAATAACCATGATTAACTTACATAAAGTCTAACTTTAATAAAAAACTATTTCTTATCAATCAAATTCATTTTTTGGTTTTTAGATTGCAATGATAATATTAATGAGACAAGAACTAGCATATATCTTCAAATTTATAATAAATTATTATAATATGGATTTAAAAGTAGCTTTTTATCTTTTAGATTAAAAGATGGTTTTGCAATATATTGAATTAAAACTGTAAAAATAAACAAAGTTGGTTTTCTTCACATTAATCTCTCTCTCTCTCTCTCTCTCTCTCTCTCTCTCTCTCTTTCACACACACACACACACACACACACAAAATATAACAAATTTAACTTTCTTATGTTATAAAAACAAAAAGAAAAATGATCAACTTGGATATTTTTGTAATTTTATATAGAAACATAAGTCTAAATTAATATTCCTTGGTTAAGAATCAATCACTAAAAATATATATTTCATAAAAAGCATGAGAAACATGATCCCCTCTCTCTCTCTCTCTCACACACACACACACACACACACAAAATATAACAAATTTAACTTTCTTATGCTATAAAAGCAAAAAGAAAAATGATCAACTTGGATCATTTTTGTAATTTTATATAGAAACATAAGTCTCCATTAATATTCCTTGGTTAAGAATCGATCACTAAAAATATATATTTCATAAAAAGCATGAGAAACATGATCCCCACTTCATCTTTTATTTATTGCATCTTTCAAATATTTAAATTTTGATGAATTATGTAATAAAAAATATATCTTTACCTTCACCAATCATTGTCAACCAATTAAATTATAATCAAGTTATATTTAACTTATTATAATAATTGATATACTCCACCAAATTAATAGATCCTACCATATTAATATTTGTTACATTAAATTATATTACTTATTAAAGTTTATATATCATGCTGAAGGGCATCTGGTGTAATGGCAAATCGTTGGTGTAGTCACCTAAATGGTGACGATGCCAATAGAGAAAGTGAATTCCTACTAGCCATCCACCACAAATGTGTGATCTTGCAGGGATCACAAAGACAAGCAACACCTCCAGCCAATCCTTTAGAGCCCACAATCTAGCATAAACCCCTACAAATTTTGGATGAAGTCTTCATCACATCTTCAATAGGAAGTTTAGTTTCCTGAAAGAATAAAATATCAGGTATGTGATCATGAAAAAAATTTCAAGTAGTCTTTTGTCTAGGGATGTTACTTAAACCACTAACATTCTAGGAGATCATGATCATTTATGAGAGGAAGAAAAGTGTGTCCATAAATGGTGACCAATTTGAGTCTTCTTCAATAAATAAATAAATAAATAATAAAAAAAAAAAAAGTTTATATATTATGACCCTACAATTTTAAGAAGCTCCTGATCTCTCAAATAAAGTTCTTACTTCAATCATAACTTCATTGTTAGACAACCTTCCACTTTTTCCTTTAATTAAATTATTTATTAAGGGTGATAATAAATGTCTAACTTTTAATCTCCTTTGAGCAACTAAATTGGTTTGTAGGGCTTATAATATAGCTCATATTATTATTAGAAACTTTATATTTAAATTGAATAATAAATGTTGAGTAATATGATAAATTCTCCAAATTTTATTTAATTGTCCTGTTTGGACATTCAATAAACTAAATTATGATTGCAAATACTCTGTATTTAAACACGTGTCATTGTTCTGGTAGACAAATCCAACTATGAAATCCATGCCGCCACAAGAAAATGAGGATTTCAGAGAACAATCAGAACATCCAACTCAACTATCTAAGCCAATAGAAGGTTCTACAACTGAAGATATTGGCTCTAATTCCACACAAGGAAAGCCACAGCTTCCAATTGAAGGAGAAAATAATATAAAATCACAAATAATGGAAGAGACAAGGACAAACCAAACTGAAAAAACAATGTTTGATAATAAGAACATTCAGGAAATGTTGCACTCTCAGACAACAGAAGATTCTAGTGTCACAAGTCCAGATGTTGTACATCATGAGGACCAAGAAGCAAAGAAAGGCATGAATTATGAGGCTGATACCTTAATTCATGTAGGCCATTATTCCTCCGAAAGAGAGCCACAGTTTCCAGTCAAAGGCGAAAAAACTCTAGAATCAAAAATGATGGATGAGACAAAGACAAAGCAAACCGAAGAAACAATGTTTAATAACAAGAACACTCAAGAAACATTGTGCTCTCAGACAATAGGAAATTCTGATGTCACAAGCCTAGGTACTGTCGATCATGAAGACCAAGAATCAAAGAAAGTAGTGACTTCTGAGGCTGATACCTCAATTCATGTAGGCCATTATTCCACGAAAAGAGAGCCACAGTTTGCAGTCGAAGGGGAAAAAATTGTAGAATCACAAATGATGGATGAGGCAAAGACAAAGCCAACCGAAGAAACAATGTTTAATAATAAGAACATTCAAGAAACATTGTGCTCTCAGACAACAGAAAATTCTGATGTCACAAGCCTAGATACTGTGAATCATGAAGACCAAGAATCAAAGAAAGTATTGAATTCTGAGGCTGATACCTCAATTCATGTAGGCCATTATTCCACCATAAGAGAGCCACAGTTTCCAGTCGAAGGGGAAAAAACTGTAGAATCACAAATGACGGATGAGGCAAAGACAAAGCAAACCGAAGAAACAATGTTTAATAACAAGAACATTCAAGAAACATTGTGCTCTCAGACAACAGAAAATTCTGATGTCACAAGCCTAGATACTGTGAATCATGAAGACCAAGAATCAAAGAAAGTAGTGAATTCTGAGGCTGATACCTCAATTCATGTAGGCCATTATTCCACCAAAAGAGAGCCACATTTTCCAGTCAAAGGGAAAAAACTATAGAATCACAAATGATGGATGAGGCAAAGACAAAGCAAACTAAGAAACAATGTTTAATAACAAGAACATTCAAGAAACATTGTGCTCTCAGACAACAGAAAATGCTGATGTCACAAGCCTAGATAATGTGAATCATGAAGACCAAGAATCAAAGAAAGTAGTGAATGAGGCTGATACCTCAATTCATGTAGGCCATTATTCCACGAAAAGAGAGCCACAGTTTCCAGTCGAAGGGGAAAAAACTCTAGAATCACAAATGATGGATGAGACAAAGACAAAAACAGAAGAAAAATGTTTAATAACAAGAACATTCAAGAAACATTGTGCTCTCAGACAACAGAAAATTCTGATGTCACAAGCCTAGATACTGTGAATCATGAAGACCAAGAATCAAAGAAAGTAGTGAATTCTGAGGCTGATACAATTCATGTAGGCCATTATTCCACAAAAAGAGAGCCACAGTTTCCAGTCGAAGGGGAAAAAACTCTAGAATCACAAATGATGGATGAGACAAAGACAATGCAAACAGAAGAAAAAATGTTTAATAACAAGAACATTCAAGAAACATTGTGCTCTCAGACAACAGAAAATTCTGATGTCACAAGCCTAGATACTGTGAATCATGAAGACCAAGAATCAAAGAAAGTAGTGAATTCTGAGGCTGATACTCAATTCATGTAGGCCATTATTCCACCAAAAGAGAGCCACAGTTTCCAGTTGAAGGAGAAAAAACTCTAGAATCACAAATGATGGATGAGGCAAAGACAAAGCAAACCGAAGAAACAATGTTTAATAACAAGAACATTCAAGAAACATTGTGCTCTCAGACAACAGAAAATGCTGATGTCACAAGCCTAGATACTGTGAATCATGAAGACCAAGAATCAAAGAAAGCAGTGAACTCTGAGGCTGATACCTCAATTCATGTAGGCCATTATTCCACCAAAAGAGAGCCACCGTTTCCAGTCGAAGGGGAAAAAACTGTAGAATCACAAATGATGGATGGGGCAAAGACAAAGCAAACTGAAGAAACAATGTTTAATAACAAGAACATTCAAGAAACATTGTGCTCTCAGACAACAGAAAATTCTGATGTCACAAGCCTAGATACTGTGAATCATGAAGACCAAGAATCAAAGCAAGTAGTGAATTCTGAGGCTGATACCTCAATTCATGTAGGTCATTATTCCACCAAAAGAGAGCCACAGTTTCCAGTCGAAGGGGAAAAAACTATAGAATCACAAATGATGGATGAGGCAAAGACAAAGCAAACCGAAGAAACAATGTTTAATAACAAGAACATTCAAGAAACATTGTGCTCTCAGACAACAGAAAATTCTGATGTCACGAGCCTAGATACTGTGAATCATGAAGACCAAGAATCAAAGAAAGTAGTGAATTCTGAGGCTGATACCAGAATTCATGTAGGCCATAATTCCAGAGAAAAAGAGCCACAGTTTTCAGTCAAAGGAGAAAAAATTCTAGAATCACACATGACGGAGGAGGCAAAGACAAACCAAAGTGAAGAAACAGTGTTTAATAATAAGAGAATTCAACAAACATCATGCTCTCAGACAACAGAAAATTCTGATGTGTGGCAAAATTTACAAGAATTTGGTGAATTCCGCTTGCAAAGGAGGGTATCCACAATTCCCACAAACATACATGAACCATCCCACACTCAGCCCAAACTCAAAGAGAAATTTCATTTTCAGCAATGGGTCAAAACAGAAACTGAGCAGAGCATATCAGATGAGCAACATGCTGTTTTCCTGGCAGGAACTTTGACCTCTCAGGACATTGATAAAATAATTAAGGCTGCTGAAAATCCAGATTCTGAAGATTTTCCTGTGGTGACATTCGGGAAGATATATTTCATCATATCCACTAGTCTCGGAATGCCAAAAATCATGACAACACAAGATGACAAGGGTTTTGAAGCACCATCAGAGATTTCTAGTCAGGTTTGCAAGATAAGTTCTACCAATGAAGATACATCAGTTGTTAACAGCACAATCACTACCACTCAGCTGCTCCCAAATCCTGATGGCACCACCAACCACTCAAGTGCAACAATTGAGAAGACAGAAGTTCGGGTGTGTCAATCTCAACAAGGGGAACAATCAGAGCAAATATTTCAACACACATCACAATTTCAAACTGCTCACCAAATAAAATCTGCAGATAAGCCAAGTCAATTGTTCCTTCTTGAAGCAGCATCAAGCCAGCTCACATCTGGGCATGATATCTTACAAACTCCAACAGGTGATGCAGCTCAACCACAAGAATTGGAAAAACAACTGTCAAGTATGGTCATGGTCAGAAAGGCTTCATTCTCGCATCTACATCATTTAGAACAAGAAACAGAGAGAATCATGACTTCTGAGACTCATACATTAACTGATCATAAAACAATCCAGGTTTCAGACTCAACAACAATCCGGCATTCAGAATCAACAAGTAATCTTCATTTAAAAGGAAAAGGAATTATATCTCAAGGAGTCAAACAAAATGAAGAATGTGTGGATGATAAAACTTCAAGTTATGATGAAGGTGCAACAATTGAGAAGACAGAAGTTCAGGTTTGTCAATCTCAACAAGGGGAACAATCAGAGCAAATATTTCAACACACGTCACAATTTCAAGCTGCTCATCAAATAAAATCTGCAGATATGCTAAGTGAATTGTGCTTTCCTGAAGCAGCAGGAAGCCAGCTCACATCTGGGCATGATATCTTACAAACTCCAACAGGTGATTCAGCTCAACCACAAGAACTGGAAAAACAAATGTCAAGTATGGTCATGGTCAGAAAGGCTTCATTCTCACATCTACATCATTTAGAACAAGAAAAGGAGAGAATCATGACTTCAGAGACTCATACATTAACTGATCATACAACAATCCAGGTTTCAGAATCAAAAACAATCCGGCATTCAGAATCAACTAGTAATCTCCATTTAATAGGAAAAGGAATTATATCTCCAGCAGTCAAACAAAATGAAGAATGTGTGGATGATAAAACTTCAATTTATGATCCAGTTAGTGCAGGCCATATTTCCACAGAAAGAGAACCACAGTTTCTAGTCACAGAAGAAACTGTTCTAAAATCACAAGACATGAAAAAAGAAAAGACATACCAAAGTGAAACCACAATGCTCAATACAGAAAGTAGTACACAAAGATCGTGCTCTCAGGTCACAGAAAATTCTGATGTGTGGGAAAATATACATGCATTTGGTGAATTCCGCTTGCAAAGGAAGAAATCCACAAATATTACTAACATAAATGGGTCATCCCACACTCAGCACAAAGAGGAACCCCATCTTCAGCAATGGTCAGAAACAAGTGAGGAGAGGATATCAGACAAAAAATGTGCAGTTTTCCTGGCAGGAACTTTAACCTCCCATGATTTAAACAAAATAATTAAGGCTGCTGAAAATACAGGTGCAGAAGAGTCACCTACAGTAACATTCAGCAAGATATACTTCATCACATCCACTAATCTGGAAATGCTTCAAATCATGAGACCACCAAATAATATAGGTTTTAAAGGACTGCCAAAGAATTCAAGTCATCTTTCTACACAAATAGACAGTTCTACCACTGAAGATACATCAGTCGTCAACAAGACAACCACTAGCATTCATTCTACTGCGGTAATTTCCAGCCTGGAGTTGGCAGATGAAAAATCGATTTATAAGGACAATGTGAGTCATGGTGTAGGTGTATCGGATGCAATCAAGGTGACAGGGATCCCAAACATGAACGAAGATCCAAAAACCCATAATGCTGAAGATGTTGGCATTGAAGTTTCGAAAGACAACTCTACATCAGAGACACGAACACTAGTCACAATGATAACTGATCAAGCAGAATTTAAAGCCACACAATCAGCAACCACAGAAATTGTGAATACAGGTTATGGAATCCATCAGACTCTAAAACAAGGAGAAACAGAACAAGTCCAGCAAGCTTCAGGGTCTCCAACTATGGAACATATAGAGTCTTCAGAAATGGCAAGTGAATTTTTGTCTGGAAAAGCAGCAGCATATACGCTCACATCTAGACCTCAAGCACAGGAATTGGGAAAATCAAAACATCTGGAAGTGGTATCAAATATGACAGCTACAACCATTGTGACAGCAGAATCAATCTCCCATGAAACTGACAACATGAGACTCACTGTTCAACATACTGAAGTCCAATTATCAAATGAAGTACCGGCTTTGAATACAGACAAAGATACTGATCCAAAGACAGATAAGGCTACAAAATCAGCAAACAATAATCACTTTCAAGAAGGGCAAAGTAAATATTTGCATATTCAACAGAATGAAGCTTCCAGTGATGATAAAGCATCAAGCAAAGATGTGGTTGTTATGACCCAAATTTCCACAGCAAAAGACTTGAAGTTTTCAATCAAAGACCAAAATATTCTAGAAACACAGAAGATCAAAGAAGAAGAAACAAATCAAGCTAGAGAAATGAAGTCAAACCAGATCACAGAGAGTTCTGAAATTTGGGAAACTTTACAAGGCTTTGGTGAATTCCGCTTGCAAAGGAAGGTAACCAAACATTATAGAGACATATGGAGACAATCCCACACGGGACAAAAGGAGGAATCTCAGCTTGAGCAAAGTGTAACACCAATAAAAAGTCAGGACATGTCACACCCACAACATGCAGTTTTCCTGGCAGGTATTTTGGACGTCAATGAAAGAGACAAAATATTCAAGGCTGTAGCAAACCCACCTGAAGTGCTTCCTCCAGTCACATTCAAGAAAATTGTATTCATTATACCAACTGGTCTAGAAGTGGTTCAGAGAATGACATAACCAGGTAGTTCAAAGCATTATAAGGGACAACAATTCAATTGCATCATATATAGAAGTTACTACCATGGATTAGTCTGAACCTAAAAACTAATTTATAGTGCACAACTGCTGTGTATGAGAATGATAGTTTTCATAGACAAAGCTATATTGTTTCATATCCACCATTGTCAATAAATTAATGTAGGTGGAATAAGAGTTATAATTGAGAATTACAACATATAGTACCAGAAATATAAATTAGTTCCACTTTGAGAAACCTGCTGGCACATTCCAAGGAGAGAAATTGATGTAGCAGCTCACAGCAGTTCATGAAAGCATACAGAGACACATGTATTATGTTTTCTCTATCCATCTGCTTCTCTAAAATGTTGTCCTTTAGGATGACCATTACAGATAAGTGAGCATACATCGCTTCTGCACTAGTTTGTAAGTACTATCATCTTTATAGTGAAAAAAAAAAAGTATAATGATTTCAGTTATGTAATTATGCCTCTCTCAATATGAAGCTTCTATATAGTTTAGTTAACATGAGCATCTTTAATCTGGCAGCAGCTGGTACAAATGAAAATATGTTCCTAGATGATCAATATGTTACCTATATTAAGCATTATGAATACTTCAATTTAGATACAATATACATGCTTAGCATAAAGATAACTTAAGGTGCAGGTGCATTTTGCCTCTTACAGACACAAACAGATAAGAAAGAATAACAATAAAAGACACCCAGGGGTGCTAGTTCCACTGAGAAAAATTCATGCCCATCAGACTCCTAAGGGAGACATTCTGGTGGCAATAGGGATGCGATTGGGATATTTCCTGGACCAGCTCCTTTGAAGAGGACTGTTTAGGAACGTTCCCACTGTGTCCCCAAAAACTTTTACAAAAACTACTACTTGCATAGTAAGAAGACAAATTTTTAGCTTAAACCATAAAAATAAAAAAGAAATTACAGCAATTGATATATTGTTTCCTTTTATCATTTTTGCATGCTTGTGTAATGTGACATTAATACTAGCATCTCTACAAGAATCAATATTCAAGACTTTTATTTATTTAGTTTATAAATTTGTAACTTCTGTATTGATGCATGACTCCTTGATGTTACATGACTGTATCGTTTTATTTTCATTTTGTCACTATTTCTGCTATTATTACTAATTAAATCAAAAATAACTCCAGAATTTGCTATATTTATATTTATGAATCTTCTATCAACTTTAACTTGTAGTATTCTTGTTTATACACTTTCTATTTTTTATTCCTTACATATTTATATAGTTTTAGTTTTGGTACCAACATCCTCTTGCCATTCCCTTTTCCTCCAATTTCAGCGTGCTTCCATCCATCCCCTTCTACATCCCCCCATTTTTCATCCCCTAAATGGGTGAAACATAGATTGGAACTAAGAGATCTAGAATTGATGAACCTGCCAGGCCTGGAACTGTACTTAATTAAGAACTGCACAAGTAATTTTATACCCCTAACTTGTCCCAAGTCCAAAAGCACATCTTTGAGACAACATCCAAGTGGGTACAGCTAACCCTATTGTTGAGTACCTATTGGTAAGACTACTGGCTTTTTCCGTTTGCATGATTAGAAAACAGGATGATCCCTTGCCTGTTAGTTTCTACCATTTTCAGAGATCGATTTGGGAGCCAGGCGTACCCAGTGGAGAACACACTCAAATGGATTTAAATGGATTATGAAAGTAGGCAAGTGAAAGAAAGTTAGAGTGCAAAGAAAAATATTCAGAGTGCTTAGGCAAAGATAATACAAGAACAATATAACACCATAATAGAGCTGTATTTGCAGAGTTCTGTAGAGAGGTCTGAGAGGTCGGGCGTATGCTACAAGGTGTTTATGCCTAAGCTTCTACACATTTGTGCTTATGCCCATCATGCTTGTTCAAAGAATCTCTATGATTAAATACAAGTGTAGAAAACAAAGGTATGTCATGGTAATTACAAGAACTTAAACTGGTAACCTTCTGACGGTTGTCTCATCTATTTGTCATTTTCTCAAAACTCTACCTAGTAGCTGCACAAAACAAAGATGACAATGTTAGAAATGTGCAACATGGAATAAGTGGAATTAAGACTTTGTGTATGTATGAATGTGTTTGGGAAAGAACCTGAAGCTTGTGGTGTAGATAACATACGGTGTGACACACCACCCTTAGACAGTAACATGATCAAAGAGCTAGATCTTCCTATATAGTTATCCCTCCTTGAGAAGCAGTAGCCCCCAATGTCCCAAGTTGCAGAAAACCCTATGGGAAGTTGTAGGAAACTTGAGCTTCCATGAATCATACCCCTTGGAAAGGAATTCAACCTGCTTTAATGATTTCATAAATTAAGGATCTCTTGTTCCCTTTTGTGTTTGACCATGGCATCAGAGACTCAATCCATTTTTTATTGCATGCTACATTAAGGATTGATCTCTGCCATATAAAGTTCTTCCAAAATACCTAGTTTTTCCAACAAAGGTGAAAAGTAAGATGCAAGAGTTCTACATTGAGCTCTAACAAGTTATCTCAAATCTTCTTAGAGATTGTATATGGGCCATGCTAAAGAGGAAATTGTTGGTTTTCAGAGACCAAAACTATAATAATATTTATTATTACATTCTCACTTTGCATCGTTCAATACAATACATACTTATAGGAGTTTTAGTTCCTACATTATAGGAACAACTCTCTAATTATTAGAGTTGTTTTAACAACTCAATCAAGCATACACTCGTATACCAACATAATTCTAATAAATCATACTAACAATAATATTAAGTTGTTTCCCAACAACTTAATATTTGTTACAAATAATTATAATGCTAATTTAAACATGTGACACTATCTCTAATAGAAATATCTTGTGGTAAGGTCATGTGAGATTCCTTCTAAGCCACACAAATTTTGAAGATGTGTGACACTCAAAGTTGACAATAGTGCTTGTACAACGTGTGTTGCTGCAACGTGTTAAGCATTTGCTGAAATTTGCACAGATATCCTCCCCATGTTTTGTTAAAGAAGTATTTAGTTGAGGAAAAAAAACCAAAAGTTGTGAATGGTCAAAGAATGTCATTCATCCTCTCCATAAATGTTGTGGGAGCATGGATCAAGCCAAAGCGCCTAACCAACCATTCAAACAAATCTTCTTTATCTTCTAGGCAACTAATAATTCAAAAAGAATCTGATTGGTACCACGAAGTTGTTCTAACTGGTCTGCTATCCAGCAGTTCTTCACAGTGATCTTGTTGAGAGATTTGCAGTCAATGCAAGACCTCCATGTGCCATCCTTTTCTGTTATGAATTCAATGGGGCTATCATAAAGTGAATAGCAAGGCCTGATGCCTCCTTTTTCCACGAGTACATGGTTTTGTCATTTGATTTTTTCAATCTTCAGAAAAGAACAGTGGTATAGTGAGGCTTTAGGAAAAGGTAATTTTGGAATTAGATCAATGGTACACTTCAACGTGCACTATATAGGCACTCCTATGGGTGACTGAAGAAGATCCTTACATTCATCCAACACTTTTGTTCAATTGCTACTTTTCTATTGAAGGTGTATAGCCAGCTCCTAAAACAAGGATATCTATCTTGCATTCATGTCTCACCATCAAGGGCACAAATTTCTCAATAGAGCTTGCTAACTTGTTGCACTGCTTGGTGCTGATAAGTAAACTGTAAAAGCTTAAGGACTACTTCTGGTATGCTGTAAGATCCTAACCCGGAATTGACTCACAACAACAAATGAAATACCAAATGATAATGGTTTGATATCGATCACTGAATGCACACAGCAATGAATGATGACAGACGATTTCACACTCAGGACTGGCAATTGATATTGACTGCAGTTTGATAACACAGATTGCACAGGAAGGAGTAATATCATTATAAATCAGTCACAGTGGGTCATCCGATTAGTGGTGAATCTCATGGAATGTAGCACTAGCAATCCATGGGTACTTAAATGATACCATTCACAGTTTGATACAACAATCGCAGTAGTTAAGTGATAATTCACAAAATAGCATTTCACTGAACAGACAAACTGCAAAGCTTGATCGATTTACGGGTCAATGAAATGAAATGTTTAATGACATGATATGACTCACACATAATCATATGGAATAATCTCACTATATCAGCAGCAAAGTCGATTCCCAGAATTTCTTTACACAGTACATATTACTGATTATAACCAGCAGCATAGTTCAATGTAGACAGACCAGAATGAAGTATACCTACAGAAAATTCTGAGAATTCATCAACAGCAACCACAATTCCAGGTCTCTTACAAATCACTGACAATGGATGACATCGTATATGGCCAGACAAACAGACTCCCCAAAGAGCAATTAATCAAACTATAAATTCTCACTATAGAATCCACAGTTGCAAGGAGGCTGCGGCCTTTTGCAGATGCAGCGAGGAGTCTTGGAGTGCCCAAGTGTGGCCGATAATGGCAATTGTGGAATAATGGTGGGTGCGCTTATAGTGGTGCCAATCCGTTTGCAAATTATTCAGTCGCCTCCTTAAATGGTGACCACGAGTGAAGCCTCAAGGGTGGCCCAAGCCAAAGGCTCCGCCACAAATTGTTTGATCACCTCCTTCCACCAATTCGCAGAACTTATCCAAGCCTGAAATGGAGTGCGGGAGATTAGAGGATGAAGGCGCTAAAACTAATGACAAATTCACAGCTGCAAGGGAGGGTTTCGTCTCACCTTGCTGCCATTCTGTAGAGGGTTTCGTCTCTAACAGAAACACAAGACTGTCGTCCAACTGCGATGATCCCGTCCAACACAAACCTTCAAATATATATATAATAGCATATTGGCATCCCCCCAAGCAGGTCGGCCCAGGATAGGAGTAAAATTAACTATTATTATTTTAAAATATTATTATTATTATATTATTTAAATATATATTTAATTTAATATAATTCAAATATATTTAATTTAGATTTAGTGTTGTAAAACACAATTCTCATGCCCAAAATGAAATTAGGGCCTCTATGGAATTGGGGACACAACAGTCCTCCCTTCCCAAAATTGTTTGCCCTTAAGCAATTGCAAGCCTGCGTCCATGAGCGCTAAGACTATCAACAAGTGATGAGAGATTTGATCCCTGAGGCACGACCTCCTGTATCAAGTCCTCTGCTGCTCCACTCTAATATAAACATTATCGAGCCAATAATTGTAAAGCAACTCACCATGAACCCAATGAAATCGTGCACCTAACATATCAATATGATTCCAAATCATCACACTATCACACCCACCAAATATGAGGAGATAGATGTATCCGAATGATCTCCCATGGATGTGCAAAACACCCGTCACAAATGCATAAGAAAGCATACCAGCCTATCCTCGACTGCTGATGTAGGTCAGAACAGCACCCCTAGATCTGAAAATCAGACCTATGAAGACACAAGAAGTGCCTCTAATGACATGTGATGATAGGGCCTCATCATTATGCCAACCTCTAATGAGGAAGAGATGATCCATATCTCTCCAAACCACCCAAACAGCTGCTGTTCTCCAAGTACTTCCAAGGAGATCCATGCATAACAATGTAAAACAGTCACCACTCATCAAAGTATGGAGTAGAGATCCGTGAATTAGGGCTGGAACACAAGGAACCCCGGCGGGCCTAGCGTCCTCGAGACGGGGACGTCCCGGAGACGTGGGGGATGGCGTCCACGCCGGCGGCGCTTCTCGGCCGCGGGAGAGCGTCGTCGAGCGTCTCGGGGACGCCCAGGCGTCTCCCGCGGCGGACAGCCATTTGCAACATTAAAACTCAATTTTTAAAGATTTTTTTAATAGTCTATTTGTTATGTTCGAACCCTAAGGGCATGTGGGGCCCATCTAAACTCTAACATGCCTTCAAAAGGCCCTCTAATCTTCATTTTTATTCACATTTGCATTTCTACTTGTTTGCTACAGCAAGAAGAAGAAGTGAAGGCTGAGGAAAGAGTGATTGGAGGAGTGAAAGGAGTGATTGCAAGTGAAAAAGGAGTGTCAAGGAGCAAGAAGAAGAAGAGGAGGAAGATTCTTCACCTTGTTGAAGAGATTTTTCAAGCAAAAGGTAGGGTTTTTAACTTATTTTTTATTTTATTTTCTGATTTTCAATGTTCTAAGTTCTTTCATTTCTTGTTGTTTCATTTTTTAATTTTTCTTATTTCATTTCTAAATTCTAAATTCTTGTTGTTCCATTTTCTAGTTTCTAAATTAATTTAGAATCTTAGATTTTGTTTTGCAATATAAAATTTGTTGGAAAATTTAAAATATAGAGTTTTATTTTTTAATTTTAAAGTAGGGCATAGGCTGAAACTATGTGTTTATTGAATTTTTTTTCATTTTGTGAAATGCAGTGTCAAAATGAGCTCCCATAGTCATGAAATGAGTGAGCATGAGATGGAAACTGATTCTCATAGTGCAAGCCAATCAGAATATGAACCTGAGCATGAGGATGAGCACAATGAGGGGGGTGAGCAAGGGTCAAATCCAGAAGGGCATACTAGTTCCATAGCTAGTGCACCAGTTTCTACTGATTGCCCTTCCCAGGTTTTGGCAAAGTGGGCTAGGGGTCGTTATGATCCCAAATCTCCTCTCAAACAGTTTGCAACAAGAATAGCAGCCCCAACGTCATCAACTGGTGGTACGAGGAAATGGCAATGCAACATTTGTGGTGATGATTGGTTTGGGAGCATCACCAGAGTTAATGCACACTTCCTCTTTTGGCCAGGAAAGGGTGTGGGAGCATGCGAATTTTTGAAGGACCCTAAAAATTTGAAATACAGAATTGAATTCAACAAGCTTTGGGGTGTTCCAGATGACCTGGCAGTTCCAATGCCTACTACCTTGTCTGGTAGGCAACATATTCAGACTATTCAGCAGATTCAAGAGCAGCAAATGCAGACGCAGCCACGTATTTCTACTCCTACATTGCATCAGAGAGCAGGAACATTGTCAGGGTCAGCCTCAGGACCGTCATCCACTTATAGCACTATGGCTGCATCACAACAGGGCAAGGGGAAACGCAAGATGCAAAGTCAGCCTAACCCCATAGCTGATTTATTTAATGTGCACCTGAGGGATCAGATAGATGATTCCATTGGCAGGTTCTTTTTTGCCAATGGAATCCCATTCCATGTAGCTCGATCTCCTTATTATAAGGAGATGATGTCGATGGTGGCGAAGGGAGGACCATCATATGTGCCACCAGGTGAGCACAAATTGAGGACCACGATCTTGGATAACAACTATGCCAAGATCGATTCATTGATGGAGACGATGAGGGCATGTTGGGAGGACTCTGGATGTAGCATAGTTATGGATGGGTGGACGGACATTAGGCATCGTCCACTCATCAATGTTATAGTTACATGTTCAGAGGGGCCATTCTTTCTCAGGGCAGTTGATTGTTCAGGGCATCGAAAAGATGCTGATTTTCAGTTTGAGATCCTTCGGGCAGCTATTGAGGAGATTGGGCCACAAAATGTGGTCCAAGTAGTGACAGATGCAGCACATGTGTGCAGAGCTGCAGGGAGGCTTATAGAGGCATCATACAGACACATTTGGTGGACTCCATGTTGTGTGCATGCCATGAACAATGCACTCAAGGACATGGGGAAGATTGAGTGGATTAGAGGAGTGGTCAGCAATGCTAGAGATGTGCAGATGTATATCTGCAACCACCACACTTCACATGCCATCTTCAGGAGCTTCGTGAAGAAGGAGTTCTTGAAACCAGTTGAGACCAGATATGCATCCTATTTCATTCTTTTGGAGAGAATGCTTGAGTTGCAAGAGCCACTGCAAGTCATGGTTATGACACAAGACTGGAATCGTTGGGATGGGTCCAGGACAGAGCAGGGGAAGAGGGTGAAGGAGATAGTGAAGAGTGATGCATTTTGGCATGATGCAAAATATATTGTCACCATCATTACACCAGTTGTACAGGTCATCAGATATGGGGATGGGGATGCACCTAACCTTGGGGAGGTGTATGAGTGCATTGATTCTATGCTTGGTCAGATGAGGGCAGTTGTGCAAGAGAAGGACCCCACTTTAGCGTTCTACAATGTTTACATTCAGCCTATTATTCAGCGTAGATGGGACAGCCTAAACACTCCCTTGCACATGGCTGCTTATGCATTGAATCCGAAGTGGTACATGCCTAGGCCTGGGAGAGTTACACCGATTCAGGATGATGAGGTGAAGGAAGGGTTCTTCAAATGCATTGATAGGATGTATGATGTTGAAGCTGCTGGCACCATTCGCACTGAGTGGACGAAATTTGCTACTCTTAGGGGTTATAAGGCTGCAGCAAAGGCGGACATAAGAACTATGGCACAGGAGGATCCGATTTTGTGGTGGACTTGTCATGGACCGAAATCACTGACTACCACACTAGCCATTCGTTTGCTGTCCCAGGTTTCTAGTTCTTCAGCTTCTGAGAGGAACTGGTCTACTTATAGCTTCATCCACTCTCTTAAGAGGAATAGACTTACCTCTAAGAGAGCAGAGAAGCTAGTGGCTGTACATAGTGCCTTGCGTATCACTGACCGCAGGACACGTGTGTACAAGGAGAGCCCAGCAGCACGATGGGATGTAGAGCCAGAGGAGCCATCACAGATTGATGAGGATGAGGATGCTTCAGATATAGGGTTGGTTGGTGTTCCTTTGGCGGATCTTGACCTTGAGGAGTCCAGTGGTTCTAGTGATGAGGAGTTTGCCGACCTCCCGAGGGATGATTAGAGGCCTCTGCCTCCTTCACTACATTTTGTCATTTTGACATTTTGATTTTGTACTTGTTTTGATATCATATAATCATGCTACTCATTGTAATCATCTTTATAATCAGATATTTTTGATATAATATAATAGAAATCTTCCATTTGCCGATGCAACAATTGTTACATTGTAGTATTGAGTATTACTATTCTAATTTCTAATTAGTAATTCATCATTCGATACTGAAAACTTCAATATTCAATGTTCAATGTTCAAGTACTAATTTAGTATTTCAATTTTGCTATTTTACTTCTTAATAGTCTTATACATCTTTTCATAACTAGCATTTTAAGTACCATATGTATAGTATATAGTATATACACCCCGTCCCCCCTCCTCCCCCCCGCCGTCGTCCCCCAAATTGAGGCCCCTTGTCCCCCCGTCCCCCGAGTGTTCGACGTCTCCCCCGTCTCCCGATGGAACATATAGGAACATCAATGTCCTCATGCTCACATTCATACCCTGCTCCATGGTCCAGCTAAAATACAAACATTTGCAACTCAAAGCCAAATATCATGTCAATATCTTCATACCTGGGATCATAGATCAGCTGAAACTTCATTCCTCCAAGTGTGTGCCCATCAAAAGCAAAAGCATTCATGATGTGTGCCCTTGGTCTCGAAAGTAGGACAGCCTCATGCTTTACCGAAGAGTCATCAACATGGTGGGATTGTATCTCATCACAAGTAAACTTTCAAGTTCTCCATGAATGACCAAAGGCTCAACCAAATCTGAACCACCACTGACTGGTCCAAGAGGTGTATGCTCCGCTATCCCATCCATATCTATGATTAGAGCCTTCAATGGGCTCTCTAAAAGAGGTAACTCATGATCTTCATGATGTAAACTACGTGTACAAACAAGATTTTCTGAATCATACCTCTTTTCATGTTCACCCAAATCTAAATGTTCTCCTTCCTTGCTGACCTTAAGAGGCTCAACCCTTACATGCTCAACCTTTACACATTCTTCCCTTGGAAGAAATAGTGACCTAAGATATGATTCCCTTTGTTGCCTTGCATGATCTAGATGATTGCAACGTTCTATGACCACCTGTAGGGGCTGTCTTGTGTGGGCAGCCAGCAACTTAACCTCCGTTGCTCTTAGTAGCCAAAAGTCACACAAGTCTTGGGTTCCTTTGACATCCTCCAAGGTATGATGAACAAATTCATATTTCTTGTAGCTTGAAATGTTAATACCTTCCTTATTCTCTACACCCAAATCACGAGTGCCAAACTTGTGAGATTCTTCTACCTCATTCTCTTCATGTGCAGTGGCTGTTATGAATGAAGAAATAGGACTGCTGTCATGAATCAGAAAATCAGACCTGCTGTCATGTCTTATCAGGCCATCCTCTAGCTCCTCAATCATGTCCTCTTCCTTGGCTTCATGTACTCTTACAACTGCAGACCCAAATGGCAGTTCTAACTGAAAATCCCCTGCCTCCAATCTGACTTGGACCTCTATCCCTTTGGCTGTCATGTCATGATATTGTGAGTGTAGGGGACTGCTGTTACACAGAAGATCAGATCTCACCTCTTCTTCTCCCATGGATGAGTGCTCATCAATTAGTGCTGGTACAAGGGATGTTTCCCATGGAAGATCAAGTGTGTCATGTGCCCTAACTTCTGTCCTGTGGCTGCAAGCTAAAACTTCATGTGTATAGATCTCCTTTGCCTTCATGACTTCATCATGGGATCCTATATGTCCTCCTTCCCTATCTCCACCCTTTATCATCTTCCAACAAAGCTTGTCCTCGTGATCTTCCAAAGTATCTTAAAGAGCCCTATGAATGCTCCTTAAGGAATCCACGGCATCCCCAAGCTCAAGGGTGCACTTGTCCATCTCCTCTTCTTTTCTCCTCGAGGCTTCTGAGTATATCTCACCAAGTGTGAGGAGATGATCTCTGTCAACAAGTAAGTGTAGGTAGTTTGACTTTACTACCACCAAAGCCTCCTTGAGTTTGTGCAAGTCATTGAGAGATATTCCTCCTTCAATTCCTTCATGTTCACTTAGTGCCTTCCAACAAAAATCTGCCATCATCTTATGAATATCATCAAAGTGAGTGAGGGCTGCCACAATCTGACTATCATTCACATTCAATTGCCCTTCCAAGTGACGTGACTTATGAGACCCAAAACCTCCATGCAATATTTCTGATTTGTCTTCAACGTCACCTTCATTAATCTAATCAATCATCACTGATTTGGCACATCCTGTGTCAACATGCCCTTCTCTCTTGCGGTCATTATGAAGACACATGTACTCCTTATTGGTTGATGTAAGAAATGAACCCTCATCCTGCTGAAAGCATGTGAGAACAACTTCATCTTCTTTAGGTGTTGCATTCTTATCGCTGGCTCTCAACAACCTTGGTTCATCCTCATATGTGAGTCACATAGTTTCAGACCAACTACAAGGTGTATTATCCATAACAAACCATACATTATCACACTGTAGGATCTTCTTACTAGGCCATCCCTTAGTCTTTATGATCAGCTCTTCATGTAGCTTTGTCCCATGAATATCCTTCATGCATACCTTCATTGACTGTTCCAAAAGTTGTATCATCCATCTCATAGCTGAAATCTGTACTTTCATGTGGAAACCACCTCATTGGTGTGACAGCCAAGGATGACTGTATTTCTGATTTGACATCTTCTACAACTAATTTCTATTTTGAAGCTAAAGCAGTATCATAACAAGCCAGCTCCTTGAAGATAATGTTCTTTTCCACATCATCTTTCTCAACCCTAAATTGAGCTTCTCTATCATGCCATGCAAAAGGGCAATGATCCAATATACCCAAGTCGCTTTGCTCATCACATTCCTTGCCACCATGATGGAGAGATAATGTGGTAAAGCTATTCTCAAGAGATGGATCATGCGTAATACTTATACCTTCATGTGGCTGATCACAGGGAAGCAATTATTCCTTTAGCACTTGGATAACTTCAACATGCTTTTCTTCAATGGCTGTTCAAAAAACCTTGTTCACCTATGGGCTGATCAATGACTGCTGATTTACCATTCTTCACAATAGCATAACCCTTATCTTGTAAATTATCAAACTTTTCCATAGTTCCACGGAGTGCTGATTTACCATTCTTCACAATAGCATAACCCTTATCTTGTAAATTATCAAACTTTTCCATAGTTCCACGGAGTTTCAGGGATAGGGACGGGGGGACGGGGGGAACGACAGGGGACGCGTCTCGGGAACGCGAGGACGGGGGGTCTAAGTTTGGGGGCGGCGAGGAGATGGCGGGGGGACGACGGCGGGGGGGGCAGCAGCAGGGCGGTGTGCTGAAATACATATAGTACTTGAAAAATTAGTTGTAAAAAGATGTATAACTATAGAAGCCTAAGAAATAAGTAAAGTTTAGAGTTTGAACACATTGCAATGATTTCATTGAACTAGTGAACATTGAAACAATGAAAATATACTTAATAGACATTGGAATGAGAACTAGATGTTTCATAATTTTAATTTCATAGTCATGACTCATAAAGCCAGATTCCACAACCTTTGTTAGCATCCTCCTGCTTGTAGGCTGTTAATATATCGATTAAAAATTTAAATGGGCAAGGCACAGGACTATTGGAGTCTAGACTGAAATTTTGAATGCATCAAAGAGATGTCATCTTGTGGGATGCAATGAAGTGTGGGCTTGCTCACACTTCATTGCATCCCACAAGATGATATCTCTTTTGAGGCATTCAATCTAACAGTCCCTTTCCTGTGCTTGCTACATAATGAAAGACACTCATTCAATCCCTGTCGACTGCATAAAACTCAGGCAGCTTTGGACGAGCATGGACATCCAGCAAAGCATAAAAAAATGAAACAAAAACAAAGTCAAAAACCCTCCCTCATACCTGGATTCAATCATGGCTTCAGTCTTCAGATGCCCACGCTCAGCCTCAGACTCGTGTAAAGTGTAAACACTCGGCAAAAATGAAGTATAGTTGAAAAATTAAGTCAAAATATTTCCATTTTTCCTTTTAAGCTTTCAAAAAGACTTTAAAATTTTTAATTTATAAATTTTAGCTTTTGTTTTTAAAAAAAAATAATCATTTTTAATTGCATTTTAAAGGGGACGTCTGGAAGTCTCCTGCATTTTGGGGGATGCCTAGAAGTCTCGGGGACGTCCAGAAGTCACCTCAAAAGAGAAACATCTCGGAGGCGGCGGAGAAACAGGGGGGCGGCGGGGGGACGTTTCCCTAACATCTCCGCGTCTCAGAAACGTCCCCATCTCCGAAACAGCTCCATTTTTTGGGGGGGACGCATCCCCGTGGAACTATGAACTTTTCCAAACATTGTTGATTATCATCATAGGGTTTGAGTACTTCCATACCTTTTATATCTGAATGTAGTTCTCCCCTTTGTGCTACAACATGGAGATCTACCCAAGCCTCTTCTTTCTGTTGGACACCCTTTTCCTACTTATGCTCACTGCGAGGTTCCTCATGCTTTCTAATTTCTTTCTCAACATCTCCTTGTGATTTTCGATTCTTCCTTCATCAATTCTTTATTTTCTTTTCTTCTATTTTCTGTGAATATCTTCAAGTACTCTTCATAGGTGACAATGGATTTATAAGCAGCAAATTCCTGTACATTATTACAGCAGGCAGTAAGCTTGCACTCATCTCTTTCCAGCTGATCCTCTAATGCCCTTCAAACGAGGTCATCTCATCATGTTTTGCTGAATATATTTAGAGTTCTAAGGCTACTACAATATTGCTCCAGAAGCTGTTGTTTAAGATTTGTGCCTCCTTTCTTTGGCAAGAATGTAAGTCACCCATCCATGTTCTTTGTCCAAGGTTCCCTTTCACTCATGCGTTCATTGTAGATCTGCATTCACAAAATCAGATCCATAGGCTGGGAAGATTGCTGCTCTGATACCAATGTAAGATCCTAACCCAGAATGACTCACAACAACTGAAATACCGAATGATAATGGTTTGATATCGATCATTGAATGCACACAATAATGAATGATGACATAGACGATTTCACACTCAGGGCTGGCAATTGATATTGACCACAGTTTGATAACACAAATTGCATAGGAAGGAGTAATATCGTTATAAAACAATGTGTCATTCGATCAGTGGTGAATCTCATGGAATGTAGCACTAGCAATCCGTGAGTACTTAAATGATGCCATTCACAGTTTGATACAACAATCGTAGTAGTTAAGTGATAATTCACAAAATAGCATTCCATTGAACAGATCAACTGCAAAGCTCAATCGATTCACGGGTCAATGAAATGAAATGACATGATATGACTCACACATAATCATATATGGAATAATCTCACTATATCAACAGCAAAGTCAATTCCCAAAATTTCTTTACACAGTACATATTACTGATTATAACCAGCCGCATAGTTCAATGTAGATAGACCAGAATGAAGTTGTTAACTGCCTTGGAATTTTACGCCATTCTATTGTGTAAAATAACTAAAAATGCAAGTGGAAAAATACTAAGAACACTTCAAAGATTAACCTAAAGAGTGATAAAACAAGGAAAATAGATGAAATAAGATGCAAATTGATTATACCTTCCTTGTTGTTGAAGACTCCTTGGTTGGCCCTTGATTTTGATGAATTTGTGTGCTCCTTGGATGGCTTTTTGGTGTAACTAGATGCAAAATTGAATATGCAAGATGATCAAAGTGGATGGTTAAATGATATTGAATGCTTGAGAATGCAAATTGACAGCATAAGGTTGCTCAAAATCAAAAGTGTTGAAAATGCCCTTGAGGAGGGGGTATTTATAGAAGAATTTGAATTCTCTAGAGAATTCAATGGTTGAGATTCATCCAACAAGATCAAGATGAGGGGCTATGGTGAGTTGAGAACTCACAAGCCCTCACATCTTGACATGTGGATGGTGAAGTGGCTAAGGGGAGATGAGGTATGAGATTAGGAGTGGCAAAAGGTACATGAGGGTGGAGGAGAGGACTCCTTCAGTACCTTGGGGGGAGTGAGGAGGTTTTCCTCAAAAGGGATTTCTTGTCCCCAAGTGAGAATGAAAAGGGCATTTAATGAATTTTGGAATTCCTCAAAAATCTCCATGGGAAAGGGAGGGTGGTTTGGGGATATAAATGTAGTTAAAATTCACATTCTTAGGAGAGATCTAAAGGATAAGGTGAGCTCCAAAAGGTGGGACTTGGTCACATGTGGATGATGTGACAAGTCCAAGATTCTAAAAGCCATAGAATCTAGGATAAATCAATGTGAATTAAAAATTCTCATGGAAAAGAGGGTCAATGCTAAAAAGAGGTAAATACAAAGGTTGACCAAAAAGGTGGTGCTAAATATGGTTAATGACCTTGGTTAAGGTTGTGCAAATATTGGATTAGAATAATTAATGGAGAAGGTAGAGGCAAGTGGCAAATGTAGGAGGATGTGACATTAATCTTTGATTAAGAGGATGCACAACATAAATCATGAATTAATTAAATTAGTGCCAGATTAGAGACAAGATCGCTATGGAGGGGGATGTGACAAGGAGAGAGAATGAAGAATTTTAAATTGATTTTAAATCAAAAGGGTCAAAAATGAGTAAATTAAATAAATTGGTGTATTTATTTAATTTAGAGAGGAAGAAGGTGAAAGATAAAGCATTTAGTTATTAAATTAAATACTTTACAGATATGAGACAAAAAGTGTAATATTAATTTAATAAATTAATATTTAATATGATAGACAAAAAAGGAGTAAATTTAATCATATGGGAGTGATTAAATTTAGATGTCTAAGTATACCTACGAAAATTACGAGAATTCATCAATAACAACCGATTAAGTCTCTTACAAATCGTATTGTGGATGACATCGTATGGCCAAGAAAGCAGACTCCCAAAGAGCAATGGATCAAACTATATATTACACTATAGAATCCACAATTGCAGAGGTAGAGCCTTTTGTAATCACGATTGATAGTCTTGGATAAGCCAAGAGTGGCGATAATGGCGGTGTGGAATAATGGTGGGTGCCCTTATAGTGGCACCAATCCATTTACAAATTATTGATCGCCTCCTTGGAAATGGTGATCTACATGAGAATTGAAGCCTCCAAGAGGGTGGCTGAACCTGGCTCACACAAATCGTTTGATTGCCCTCCTTCCACCAATTCGCAGAACTCTCCAAGCTTGAAATGGAGCGCAAGAGATTAGAGGATGAAGGGGCTAAAACTAATGACAGAAATTCACAGCTGCAAGGGAAGGTTTCATCTCACCTCGCTGTCATTTTGTAGAGGGTTTCGTATCTAACAGAAACACAAGACTGTTGTCCAACTGTGATGATCCCCTCCAACACAAACCTTCAAATATATATATACTAGCATATTGGCATCCCCCCAAGTAGGTCGGCCTAGGATAGGAGTAAAATTAATTATTATTATTATTTTAAAATATTATTATTATTATTATTATAATATTTAAATATATTTTTAATTTAATATAATTTAAATATATTTAATTTAAATTTAGTGTTGAAAAACACTATTCTCCCACCCAAAATGAAATTAGGGCCTCTATGGAATTAGGGACTGTAGTCGACCGAAAGCATATTTAGTCGGACAGTTTTTGTTAGTGAATAAAACTATAGTTAGTTGATAAATATTTCATATAATTTTGTACATGATTCGGGAAGACTGATTCCCCAACCAATGATTAGTTGTTGTCATGAAGCACCCTAATGGTTGGTTCCTCAACCACCGCCAACAGCTATTTGTACTTGAGTCAGTTGGGAGACATTATGTGGGTATCTATGACATTATGTTACATATTATTACATTCTGACGTTACATTCTAGTACAGGTAATTGTACTTGGTTATAGTGAATCAATAAATGAAGTACTATTTGAAGAGCACACAGGAAATACTGAGAGGGGGACGGACGGGGGAGGAGAGAGGTGACTCAGTATTTCAAAACTTATAAAAACTTTAAACCAGATTAATCATGTAAATCAGAAATCAATATCAACACATTTTAGCAACATAAACACCATGAAAAAGATAAACACCAGGATTATGTGGAAAACCCTTTCGGGTAAAAACCATGGCAAAATATTGCCTTTATTACTCCAAAGGGCACCAACCCTAATTACATTTAGTGAGCACCAACCCACCAAGAGCACCAACTCTCCTTTGAAGCACCAACTCCGAAAACACCAAAGCACCAACTCTATTGGCTGAAACACCAACTCCAGTCTTCTGAAACACGAACTTTCAAGATCACTATTCAAGCACTAAAAATATTTGCACATACACCCGACTTCATATTCAAATACCTCCATTCTGATCAACACAAAACTATAGAAACATCAAAACAATGAATAGCCACAGCAGAATGAGAACCCACGTTACTCATGGAACAACACCTTGAGACACTTGAATATTGATGATAATCTATGACTATGCTCAGAATATAAAGGACAACACTTCAGCTCAGAAAACTTGATTCTATAGACAATGCGGCTCCAAAGCAAGCACAAAGCACAGTCCACACCCTGCACAACCCAAAACTCACTCATTGCCATACCTTCAACACAACTCTAAGATAGTAACAGGTAACAAAAAAAGATAAGTCATCCTCAGCCAATATAAAATCTGATGCAGCTTCGATGTATGCTATTCTTTTGAATAAATAAATATTCAATAAAGAGTATCAAATCTCACATCCTTTTTAAAATGAAACGTTCCAGAAAATAAATAACACTAAAACCCAATACATTCAAAATCCACAATGCTGCCAGAAACTCCACTAACTCCTGAAGAGCAACAACTTCATCATATGAGACACACACATGATAGAAATTTCAACGCCCAATTCTCATAGAATTGACACACAGCATTAGAGAATGAATAAATTCAATCAACATCTCCCGCACAACTCTTGTAGCTGTTGAAAAGGTATGAAGGAAATCAACTCCACCAAAAAAAACATCACCACACCATACGCCCGATACTCATCTCAATGACCACAAATGAATCACCCAAAAATAAAGTCAGAAACTGTCACCAGTAATAAGAAAATTTAATAAGCATGACAACACAATCATCGAGCTTTTTTTTCGCTATAGACTTCAAAAATAAAACCGTAATTTTATTAAGATAGCCGCCTTCTAATATTTCCGCCAATGCCAGAAGCGTTATCTGAGCAACATAAATCCGTCTGAAATTTTAAGGAAAACACCTACGAGTAAATCACGTCCACTTTCAATGTGATTCCTTTTTATTTCTCAACCGACCATCATGAAGCATATGCCACGAAGGCCTTTAATGTGAGCCATGCCAAGGTAAGAAGTATTTAAGAAAAAAACACAATATAAACTTAGTCGCCCATAATCAAATTCGTCGAAAGAATTTCAAAGCAAGTCGACTTTTAATAATATCAAGCCGCCCTCTAATGTAGTTTCAAATGCAAAGATATAATTGAAGCCGTTGCATAAGGTAAGTCGCCTCCTATAATGAATTCACATAAATTATTCATTACTGATTTCAAAGCCTTCATAAAATTTGAGGTTAGAGCCGTCCTCATAATACTTGCGCCAAGAATTAAAATCCACGTGGGAAAGCATATAACCAGTGTACCCGGGGATGCATCCCCCCCCACTAAATCCCAAGCGTTCCCAAAATGGGGACATCCCCAGGACATGGGGACAACATTCCCAAGTCCCCAGCTGCACCACCAATTTTGCCACTCGCCGTCGGGGACGTCCCATTCCCGGACGTTGAGGGGGACCCCTGTACATCCCTCAAGCATCCCGAGGACGCCCAGGTGTCCCTCATGGCGGCAACTTCAAGCACATGTTTAAAAAAAAAAAAACACATTTTTTTATTATTTCTTTGGTTCTATTCGAAGCCTAAGGGTATTTCAATTTGGCAA
>VDFB02321119.1:0-131030 GCA_007258455.2 Sequoia sempervirens
GATCTCGAAGGGTCTAATGAACTGGGAAGAAAGCTTGAACCCATGTACAAGTGCATGTGCCTAATGAAACTACGTGGTCTTCCCAAACGTATTCCTCGTGTACATTATGTGGACGGTCCTTTTACTGTTGCTTCTGAAGATTTCCTGTTGGCATTTAGAAGAGTTATAATATTGCCATTTGTCAAAGCAATGCCCTCGATTGTAAAGATGGCTGAAATTAAATACATTAACCCATGTCACATTTTGTTTGATTGTGGAGTTAGTGAAAATGTTTTGGACAGGAAGTCTCTGTAAATGAATATTTTTTATGATTTACTGTCTTCAATGTATTTCGCGTCGAAGGATCTTGGGGATGCTTTCTGACGTCTAGTTTATGAATGGTTTGGTTAGTTTTATTACTTGTTTTTAAGACTAATAGGTTCAAACTGTTTAGTACCCGATTAGGTATCTTAGAAGATATCAGAGTAGTAGTCAAAACTATGATGGTTTTTGAGGTGTCATGTATCCATTACAGCCAATTTGATAATTGGTTCCAATGGTTGTTTTTTGTTATTGGTTCGTAATATTTAGCACCTTTTCCAGCATACTTGGAACGATGTATTTTTTAGCCAGTTGGAGACCATGATCAAAGTTCCTGTTGCATGATCTCATATATATATATGGACCAGCTGGATAGTTCAGAGTTCTTTCTTTTCCAATGGCGGGTGATGGATATGGCTAAAGTTCATTGCAGGCAATGATGCCATCCATCATAGTTAACATTAATATTGCATGATGTGCCCATCAAGCTTTCCTACCCCACCTTAAATTGAAGCCAAATGGAAATGAATCCGCAAATCCCTACTAGGGGAAACGTACCAGTAGCTGCCAGTAGCTGCCAGGGTTAACTTCGCACATTCGTGTAGAGTGCAAAATAGGTCTGATTTCAAATTTTTTTTGGACTTCTTTGTAAGCGAGTTAGGACCTTAAAAAGAAAAATTTGGCTTCTAGGTATTTAAAACGCGCCTTGCGGAACCCGTAAAGCGAAAGGTGCTCAAAAAGGGTGTTTTTAAACCTCCGTCCCCTACATAAAACCTCCGTCCCCTACATCTTTACCACTTCGCCAGTACCCGTTCATTAAACAACCAATAAAAACCTACAAAAATTTAAGGTATTTCCAATAGTTTTCAATGTGTTTTATTTTTATGAATATATGGATTCTGGACATGATGAAAAACTTACCTCTGTATTCCAATACTCATTATGATTATATGAAAAAAATCGGTGATTCTGTATTGTCTAGACATTTCTAACATTTCACCGACTTCTAACATCCTTCCCTTTTTGAATTGGTATATATTTCTAGGCAACGTTACTTTATTTCAATACACCTTACCAAGGGGATACTTTCCTCTGAATTTTGTTAGATTGGTCTCCTTTCCGATACTTCAGTTAAATTATTTGACTTATTAGAAGACAAAGATCATTTCACAACACCTAATGAACTAAACAAAATTTGTGAATCCATAATTATGGCTTGCGAAAGTTCTGACTCTTGTCAGAATTATACAGTAAAGGGTAACTTTTGTCAGAATTTTGCAGTAAAGGATGACCCTTTTGTCAGAATGATGCAGTAAAGTTCGTGGCAAATGCATTCAATTAATTAACTCCCTTCTTTTGAGCTGTATACTATAGATCTGGAGACGTACAAAGCAGCAGCTGGCAAGAGAAATCTGAAAGACATTGAAAACTGACGGCTTAATCTGTCTTGGAAAGATGTTTTACATTCTTGGAAAGGTCTCTCGTGTTACATATTTGGACGCAAAGTTGCAATGTGCTCTCTTCAAACAATTATAGTTTACTTCTATGATCTTTTTTATTTGTATTACCAGCAGTTAACACGGTACCTCTCATGCCACAAACTCTTCTTTAATATCAGATTCTACCAGACTCCAGTAATAATACTCTTCTTTCATTGTAATTAGTAGTGCAGCATTGCATAGATGAAAAGATGACAATTTTTTATAATTATCTTGCGACTTTCAGCATCTAGTTCATTTTTAGGTAATCTATTTTGTATTGCTTTTGATACTTGTACTGATTTACACACAGAGAATATACACAATTTATAGCCCGTCTCTTTGAGAAGAAGCATAAAAATGATAATTAGCAAGATTTAATTTTCATGGAATGGCTGCAACGTGGCAGCCCATTGAACGTAATTCCTAGGAAACCAAAGAAAATGTAAAACAAATCACTAAGAACATAGAAAGCAGCAAGAGTGTTAATGCAATGAGGCCTTACGTGCTGATACCCATGGCCCTGCCCTCTGAGGTTAGTTTAAGCTCGGAGATTTTGCTATTAGTGAACAAACAAGGGACTTACAAACAAATTAAACGGTCGCTATCCTATCGGCTGACTGCACTCTAATAATTCTCCAACAGCCACTTTGGAACTGGAAAAGCCACTTCTATGATGGCGCTGTGCAAACTTCAAAGCTGTTCTTATAAAGTAAAAGGTAGTGAGAACCTTTTAGAACGTACCAAGCAGATAAAGTTAAACCCGTCTCTTGTTTTCACACAGGTTTTGGGGCCCTTGAAAGTTCAAACAACAGTATTACCTCTATTGATGGCCAAATTTCTCAAACTTCCTATTAACTGAAAGATTTGGATCTCCAAGGATAATTTATCACTAGTTGGTATATTACTAAATCAAAAATGAAAAAAAAGTTTGTCACCAGCATCAGAACCAGTTGTCCTGTTTCTTCCCTATCATATTCAAGCCAGAGATTACAAATCCATGTGACTGGCCTCTGTCTTAAAGACGAAAGCCAATTTCAAGAGCACATAATGTTAGCATGTTCTTGCTCTGTTTCTACCTTCATTGCCATCTTTCTAGTGCAGTTAGATAGCTAGCATCAATGCTGTGAATGTCGTAAACATCTTATTTCATTAGAACAGAGGACAACACCAGTTTACACATCATTAAGTAAAAATAAATGTTTGCAGTTTTCAGTATAAAAATTCGTGTGCATGAATGACAAAAGCACCCTAACTGGCAGGAACACCATGTTCACTGGGAAATGCTTGTAAACATAATATATAAAGATCAAATAGAGATGAAAATAAAATACAACCCCAATTAAAATGTGCGGCAGAGATTTATAATGCTATCAACGATATACCTTATTATCACCAAGAAGGTGAATTGGAATTGCTGACAAGAGTTCCTGCTACCATCGTTTACCTCCTATTATTCTTTCCTGTTATACATCAGTTCCATCTTAGATGATTACAGTGTTCATACCAAGAACTATGATCAGCACACTATGAACAAAAACTGTAGAAAAAAATTCTGCTCATGGTTCCACCAATGGTAGAACCTCAATGACATAGAATTCACCTTCAGTTCATTACCAATACCCATCTAAAATGGGGAAAAATACCTCAGCAAAAAAAGGGAAAAGGTTGACTAATAACTCCCAAAATCAAATGCCCTGAAAAACATTAATGGGTAATAAGAATCCTAGCCTTCCTATGAAAAGATTTTTTCTTCAGCCTTGTTTTTCTCATGTCAAGTTTATTTCCTTTATTGGAAAGCTGTTTGACCTCTTTCTGCTTCATCACATTATTCTGGCTTACTTTATGTTGTGTTTTCTTGAGCTGATGCAAGCTTCTGTGATTATATACTGAGAAAGTTCGCAGCATCTCCTCTTTGCTTCCCATGAGGATGTTTGCAGGCTTGGGTTCCTTAACATGGTTGATCTGCCCGGCATCTTCTGGAACAGAGCCTGATTCATTGTTATTATTACTGTTATGCATAAACACAGAACACACAAAATATGCTTGCAGGATAAAGGAATAGCATAACAGGATATCTACATTTTAACTATTAACTCTGTGCATTCACCCAAAATACACTATTTCCTATTACTATTTATACCTCAAACAATAACAGAAGAGAGGCATTAATGTATTACTACTATGAATACTCACAGGGTAAATAAAGTATGGTTATCATATAAAAGAATAGAATAACAGAGAATCTACAGTTTCTGTTATCTCTATAAATCCACCTAGACCACATTTTTCACTACCATTATCCTTGCCTAAACATTTTAGAGTAAAGCTCTATAGGATAAATGCATAGCACAACACAGAACCTGTACTATTATTACTAATATCAAGGATTAACTCAAAATCATTTTTTTCACCATCAGTATACATGCCCAAAACATTAATAAATCAGTTTTATCGGACAAATGACTGGAAGAAAACACATTCAGCATTTCAATGCTTACAACGGGGTCACATTTTATAATCACTGTCCATACCCAAAACACAACTCGAGTTTTACAATATACATTAATGGCACGACACAGAACTCATATTTGCATTTCTATCTATATTAATGAACAGACTATCATTAACCCACCCAATAAATTAACAGTCTTTGAACACAGAACTCATATTTCATTTCTATCTATATGAATGAACAGACTATCACTAACCCACCCAATAAATTAATAGTCTTTGAGGCTTACAGTATAAATGAATGACAAAATACATTGTGATTACCATTATTATTACACACACAACAAAAATCAAAAGGTATTAACGTCATAAGTAAATAATATAATCCACGAAAAACGCTTACCTTCATCTGGACTATAGGAGAAAACGTAAAGAATCACAAGGCATGCTAACAATAGCAGAGGAATGAGGTGCACTGCCTGCTCTGTACTGCAGCCCAACTGGGATTTTTTATCAAATTTATCTTCTCTCTCCGCTTCGCACCGTTGTCTCTCTTCTGCACGGACTCTTAGACCTAACTTACAGAGTCCAGGCCCAGATCTATACATGGCTAATCAAAATGAACGCTTCGTAAAAGCTACAAGAATGCTTCATAGAAGCTACAAAAAACCGAACATCAAACAATTAAATAGGTCATCAATGCTAAAAACGCTGGAAGTGGGTTTCCATCAATGAAACAAACACTAAATGGGCCTCCAAAAACTGTTCAACTATTTCATGGTAGATGATATGACAAGACTTGCCCAAGAAGCTAAGTACAGTAATGAATGAAAGAATCAATGAATGCACCCAATGTAGATCATTTCTGCCCTTGATCTATGCTACTCTAAGCCCACATTGTCAATGTATTATCCTTTAATGCCCAGAATCTAGAAGAAAAGGCGCAGGGACCATTAGAGCATACAGACACCTACCAAATGTGCCCCAATTAAACTTACAATGTACTTCATTTTTTTTTGTGATTTTTCCATAATATTTCCAGCTGGGTGTGACCTTTTCAGTTCAGCTTGCTGGGGTTTTGAGTGTGAGTGACCTCATGTCACATAATGTGCTGCCCACTTGCCTGTGCCTTATCTGCTTAGTGGGCATTTTCTATTTCGACACTTGTGCATGTTCTAAAGCCTTTCTGACAATGTGTTAGAGCTTTCATTATCTGTCCTTACTATCTTAATATCTACTTTGTGACGATATAAGTAGACCCGATACTGTTGGCGGGTTTATCTTTATCGACCTTTATGTTCAAGCTGGCAGAGATCAGCCCCGCCACATATAATGCATGATCTAATCGTTTTCTTAATTCAATCACAGGTGGACATGATTGCTATTATATCTTCCTTATCTAAATCCAACCAAAGCAATCTACTCTTATTTGCTTGTCCTTTTTTCCCTACGGTCCACAACTCTGGATAGATCTATGAACTGCTCATGGACCCCAATAAAAGAAGTAGCATGCTGGATGTGTTAGCCGATTCCTAGAGAAAGAATCTTAGCGTTTATGTGATACAGGTATCCTAAGTAGAAAAGAATAAGCCCATTATGCTTTACTTGATTGCAAAGCAATTCACATTCCAGACGGGACTGTTCTCCTATGCGCATCCTAGGTAGGTAGGATGGGTTAACTACTTTTCACTTAAATTTGAGGTTAATCTTATTGTAAGAAAACTTGATGGTTCTTTGCTCCTTGAGTCTAAGGGAAGGAACAATCAATGTTTCCATCGTTCCCTATAAAAATGGTAAGGATTTTTTTATTTTATTTTTTAAGCTTCAACTTTTACAAGGAAGGAATATGTGATATTGTTATCAGGATTCAACCATGTAATATGTGATATTGTTATCAGGATTCAACTGTGTAAGGAAGGAATATGATAGCAATATCGCAATTTGACTCGCTGAGGAAAATACCTCTTACTTATCAAGGAAGAAATCTCCTAAAAAATGTTCGTGAAATATATTATTTTATTATAAGAGAGTTGAAATCTTCTTAATTCTAAAGTAACAAAATTTTAATGGTGAAAATTGCAAACCTCGTCTATTTTGATAAGATTGTCTTTTTATATGTTTGATTAATTATGTGAAGGTAATCTTTATTTGAGAAAGGGTGGATGAAATTTCAAATCAATAGTTGGGAAGTTGGATGATTGATAGTGGGATTATCATTTTCTTTAGTTATTTGAAAATCAATTATTCAAATAAATATGCAAGACTATAAATTTAATTTGGGTCATACATGTAGTTAGAAGGTCGGCAGTGAGATTATCATTTTGTTCAACTATTTGAAAAATCAAAGGTTCATTAAATAGGCAAGACCATAAATTTCGTTTGGAGCATACATGTAGTTAGAAGGTCAGCAAGGGAATTATCATCTTGCTTAACTATTCAAAAATCAATGGTTCAAATTTTGTCTTGAGCATTTCTTGTCCAAATTTAAGTATAAGAGATATGAGAATCATTATATCATATTTGTGTTGGTTTTAGGTACAACAATGATGCTCTTTATGGAAGCTTGTTTCTTTGTTTCTATCATCTAAAGCAACATGAAAACCCATAGAAGATACCTACCTAAAGCTCCAATTTATATGAAAGCAACCTAACATATCCATTAGGTAGGTGTAATGCCTTGAGTTGATAGAACAAAACTTGATGGTGCAACTTTTTTTGAAACAACAATGAAATTGTAACAATAGCATGTTGTACTTGCATAATAGTGTGCACACAAGTGTCATAACGACACAACGACAAGAACGACAATGCAACCTCACCATCGCATAAGCAAGGTGGCCACAATGGAAGACTAACCAATGATGGGATAGATTTACCACAAGGAACAAATGAGAGAGAGAGAGGAGAACATCTACACGACGATCGATTACAAACCATGATTGAGTTCTCTTGCAACACTACATCGGATAGGATGAGGGAATCATCCACCTCCAATCCACATCTCGAGACACTAAACAACTCTAAACACAGAGGCAAACCTTCACAAGCGGTTGCCTAACCAAGAGGCACAACTCCTCACAAATAGGAATGACAACGAGTCACTTCCCAACTACCCCACACTTCCCAAGACATCTCATTGCAATGCGACAACACACAAGATGGAGAATTACTGCACAAAACCCCATGGCCCATGAGGAATGTGGAGGACACCAACAATGTCAACCAAGAAGGATTATGACCTTTCCAAGTCCTCACAAGACTAGACGAATGATCTCCCACAACCTTAGGTTGACAAATGGTCCTTTCGGAAGGTTGCACATAAAATGATGCAAGAGATGACATAATTCCTCGATGACGACACTTGAAAACTAGTTCAAAACACTTTTAGGACCCCAAGACTATGGTGAAAAAAAATTGTTTACAAAGTTTTGCCAAATGAAATCTCAAAAACACAAGGAAATAACAAGTTCAAAAATAGGGAAACTTGACCAAGATTTGGGTGATCCCACAAAGGTGGTTTACAATTTCTAGGAGATTCTATTTTTTGCTGAAATTGCATGTTTTTAGAAAATATAATCATTTAAGCTTTAAAAAGTTCCATTTAAAGCATTTCAATTGAAGAGGGTTTGATCAAACTACCTTAAATCAAATCCCTTTGGATAGAACCCTGCTAGTTTTAAACCATACCTATAATGGAGTCTCATTTACACCTATCAAAATGTTGATAAAAAAACCACTTTTGATTTACCTTTTGGGGGATCAAATGAATTTATTTAAAATTTATTTTTTGTAAGTATGTAGTCCTTATTATAAGCTTCCCAAAAATTATAATTTTAAATAAATTTAATGTAATTATTATATTTATTTTTATTTCTTGTGAATGTAGGTTTTTCACGAAAATCAAGCTCTTTGTTCTACACATGTGGAAAAATAGAAGATTATAAAAAAAAAATTGAAAATATTAGTGCACTAGATATTGAAGTCCTTGATCCAAAAATAAAAATAAAATTGATACATGTACAAAAAAAGTTGTGTTATATGGTTTGCCTATGTCTGAATTGTAATTGGTTTGACTTCGAAACTTGATTAAGTAAAAAATATTCAATAAAACACTATGAAAGCAATTGGAAGCACTAGATATTGTTTACAAATCTAAATTCAAAAAAATTAGAATTTTATCCTTCGTGGAAAAAAGGTTGTGTTATACGGTGAGCGTCACTTTTAAAATGGTGTTTACTGAAAAAAACTAGTTTTTGAAGGAGATGGAAAAAAAAATGCAATCTGATTCCAAAAAAATTGAAAAAAATATATTTAGAATCTACAGACAAAATGTCACAAATCACTAGTTTGTATCATCTTCAAATTCCTCATGGTTTAGCCGCTATAGGTGCCTAAAAGTGAAGATTTAGTTAGAAAAAATCAATTCAATGTCCAGTTTGGCCAAAAATTGTAAACTGGTATTGTGAGATCACCCATTTCAAGGGTTTCGACAACTAAAACAACTGGAACGAGAAATATACAAGGCATAAAATTTATTTGAAAATGGAAATAGGCTTATAAAACCACCTTTTATCCATGGTTAAAAGTGTTTACATTATGTTTTTTTGTATGGGAACGAGATTGTGTAATGCCTTGCCAAGGAACCCACATGACAAAAGCTTAAATACATGGGGTAATTTTTTGTTTGAAGTACAAGCTATAAACACTTATGTACATAGAGACTATTTGGCACAATAGTTTACAGGTAAAAGCACAAAGTTGTGTCACACTTTCGACCAAATAAATAGCTCCGAGCGAAACATTTTCAACCAAATAGGTTTTGACTGAAACCACGTGGCATATACGTGGCACACAGGGTTTCAGTCAATATGTTTTGGTCGAATCTAAAAAAATGATTTTTTCTCTTTGCTGCTTTGAAATTGGCATCCTAGTTGGTAGCCAACTCACCTTTTTTCAGAATTTTCTCAAACATTCAACTTTGGCAGAGTATTTCTCCAATCAGAATGATTTTTCTACAAAAAGAAAAATACCCTTTGTAGAGCTCGAGTGGTGAATCCAAATATATATATTTTTAATATTTTGATTAGTTTTAATATATTTTATTTTTAAAATAATGCAAGTAGGTTGTTAAAGTTAAAAAAGAGGTTGATTAGAATTTAAAAAAAAATAGTAAAACATATAATTTTTTTTTAAAAAAAATACGAGGCACAAGAGGAGAGAGTCTTCTTCAAAAGGGTATAATTTGTATTTTGAAAATGATTAAAAAAATAGACAATAGTTAATGGCTCGTGAAAACTGTCAAATTCTAACAAGTTTGACTTTAAAACATTATTACGAAAAAAATATATATCAAAATTTGTTTTATTTTCTATGCACAAGATATTGAAGTTACATATTTGGAGGAAAAAAATTAGGGAGAAGTAAAGTTTTTTTCAATTTATTTCTTGACAGCCTGTGAAGTCACTTTTTTTAAAAAAATTCAGCATTCCAAAATCTGTTCTTAAATTAATAATAAAAAAGAAAACAATTTTTTAAAATATATGAAAAATTACAAGAATAAACTTCATCAAAAGTTATGCATTTCATTAGTTTACATCATTTTGAAATTCAAAATATTAAGATCACTTTTATGTGGTGGAAGTTCAATTTTTTTTTTGCTATTAGTCAATTCATTTATAAAAGTGTGACACAAGATTGTGCTTTTACCCTTACATATAATGTTTTGTCACATTGTGACCTTGCACAAGGACTTACATCTTCCTTAACCTATTAGGAATGTGAGGTACCCTTTTAGGACTAGCCACAAAGGGTTCCAACCTTCTCTAGCCTTCACGAGACTAGGAGAACAATCTCCCAAACTCAAAGTTTGACAACTGGGTCATTTTGAAGATTTGCATGCAAAACAATGCCAAAGATGACATAAGTCCTCGATGATGACACTTGAGAACTAGATCAAAGTACTAATAGGACCCCCATACTGTTGGGATTAAGGTGTCTCAACCTTAGAGTCCTGACATGTTTAATTTAATGTATTATTGGATTTATTTATATTATTTAATTACCTATATTGTCATGTTATAAATTGGGACTCACTGGCTAGGTGGCATCACCATTGGAGGTGACTAGATGACACATTATCATCCCAAGTGGAGACATGCATCCAAATTTAGAATCTTTGACTTATGATAGATTCTATGATGCGTCATAAGACATCTTTGTGCATGGAGAAAGTTTGTGCCCAAGTTGGGTTAGACAAGCCATAAGAGAATTAGATATTTTGGTTAGTTATGATGGATTCTATGATGGATCTTATATCAGATTTTATGGTCGATTTATGATGGATTTTATGATAGTTGTAAGACATATTTCATAGGCCTTTATTAGAATATTTTGGGCACCCAAGCTTGAGGAGAGAATATTGCAGGTTATGATGATTGTAAGAGGTGTAAGGGAATATTGTATGTGTCCAAATGCATTTCTATGGTGTGGGATATTGTGCTATGTGGATTTGGATGCCCATCCTCTTATAGATGCTTCTTCTAGCTTGTATCTCTCTATATATTATATGTCTTACATTGTAGAATGCATAGTTTGTTTGTAGGTAATGAAGTGTTGTCAGATTCACTCCATAACAAGTGTTTGTTTCGAAGCACTTGTTGAAGAAGCTTTGTACTTAGGGCTGCATTGTAATCCGTATTTTAGATAATATAGTAGTATTGTGTTTTTGGAGGGTGGGGGTTTTTTTACTCAAAAGGGTTTTCCCCACATATATCTGGTGTCATTGTTTTTTTTGTTTTTTTTTTCAAAAATTTAAAAGGGGTATAATTTTAACTAGAAAGTAGTAAAGGCATCCTAGCATTTGTTCACATGCATGATACAAATGTGATTGGAATAAATTTTCAAAAAAATCAACTCAAACGTATAGGTAATAAGACATAAAAGATGAATGTCACCAATACAACTCAAAGATTGTGATATTAGCAACAGATTGATAGACTATTTAGACTTTAACTTCACTCCTTCTTGAAGAAAACGAATGTAACACAATAGAATACAACATCCACAAAGAGAAGTAATATTCTGGTATTTATCAAAGCTCAAAGACTTATTCATATTTAAACACTAAGCATCACACCCAAATTTTATATGCACACATAGAATGAAATACTTCATAAATGAGCAAAATTGCAAATAATCATTCTTTGATCATTTCTCACTCTTACATCGAAGTTTAACAGGGATAAAAAATTTAGACCCTTCCAATGTCCTTGAATTATAGATTTAAACATTACAAAACATAACTTCCCCATAATCTTGAAAAATGATTCTTTTAAAGAACCACAAAAAATAATAGTTGTTACAATATAACTTCATAAATAAAATGTGATCATTGTTGAAGTGGTTGAGTAGGTAGGTCCATGGGTGCTCCATCTTTTGCTAGCACTTGCTAATTAGACTCTACGCATGCTTTGTAATCCTTTAGTTCTTGTGTGACAGTTGGGATATTGACATGCTAGGGAATTGTAATATTTTTTGTCCTCGGCTTCCATAGAGCTTTGTTGTTGCAAATCACTAGTAGAATTTGGCAAATAAATGACTACGTGACTAAAAAATTTAGTCATGTGACTAACACTAGTAGAATTTAACAAATAAATGACTAATTTAGTCATTTATAAGTGACAAATTTGGTCATCGGGTAAAACCACAACTAAATGACTAATATTAGACAAATAAAAATGACTAAATAAATGTGCTCATTAATTATTAAAATCTTGGCCATAATTGTCATTTTAATAAACATACTCTAAAACCTTCGTCAAGACCTTATTTTCAATCTAGCCTGCCATAATTAATAATAAAATATTACAAATAAAATTACTAATTAATATTTTTTGTGGATAAATTTTTTGTTTTGTGGTGTCATCATTATATGAACACCAAAGTTTCTTCTAAATTGAATACCCAACTCCTCAAAGGGCCCAACTATGTAGTCTGGAAGAAAAATATGCATACAATTCTCAAATATATACTAAGCTACTTATAAGTTTACATACTCTACATTTACTGGAGGAAAATAATGATATTACAAATAGTTTACAAGTATTATTATATAAATTAGTTAAATTATAATAGAAGAGATAAAGATGGAGATACAAAAAATAAAGAGATAGAGACAAAGAAATATAGAGGTATAGAGATAAAGAGGAATAGAGAGAAAGATGGAGAGAAAGATTGAAAGAGAAAGGAACAGAAAAAAGAGAGATAATACAAGAGAGAAATATAAGAGATAGAAAGGGAAAGAGAGATAGATAAAAGAAAATTAAACTAACTTTTGATTACTTGTTTCATGACAAAAATCGAAGAATGGTATGTGTCCTTGGGGAGTTATGATCAAGGTAGCACAACGTTTGATATAGACAAACAAACTTATAGATACAAATTGGATCTTCTAGTCCATTTATATTCTACCTAACTTAATACTTATTGGAAAAGGAGTTATCCATAATTTGTAAATTTAAATTAATTTTTTAAAATATAAATTTGTAATATTTAATAGTCTATGTCATACAAATATGTTGTATAATTTGAATAAGTATGTTTAATTATGAATGCCAATTTTTTTAAAATGATTTTTTACCCATATTACAATATATTTCTTACATAAAATCATTTTCAAGAATACACTTCCAAAAATAAAAATCATCTCCTTTAAAATATCTAATGTGAGTTGAATGACTAAAATGAATTAAATGTAGGTGACATTTTTAATATAAAATTTGAGTATGTAAATGAACTAAAATTAGATAGCAGAGACTAAAATTATACATGTGTTAATAGAAGTGAGTTAGTTTTGGTTGTGTACCTTTAAATAGGGGACAAGTGAATTTTATCTATTACTTTTACAAGTCTGGGTTTTGGCACTAGCCTCACTACTAACCTTGCTTCAAATTTGTTCACAAGTCTTGGTATTGGCTTTACAAACATTGTAAGCTTTCTTTGATCTAGCGAGGCTTTTGCATTGGAGTTTTTGAAGTAAGTGGTTTTTGCACACTTGTAGGACGTGGCATTATTCACTTTTGAAGCTCATCATTTCTAACTTCGCTAGAAATTATTGAAGGAGCCTTTTTCTTATTACTCTGCACACCATTTGTCATTACTGCATTGTCCATATGTGTTGCAAAGAACCAAATAATAGGCCTATCAAATCCAGATCATATCTTACTCATTTCCTTTCTTGGATCAGATAATTGTATTGACTTTGCACTTGGTGTTTTTGTTTGTGTTCCCACCTTCGAAGACAGTTGTCTAGGTGGCTTTACTGCACCTTTAACACTCATCATAGAGTGCATTTGCTTTTTGAATATTGTGGGTTTCTTCAATGATCTAGAATGTTTCAAAATTTTCTACTTTTTTTGGTCCTTATTTGTACTAAGAAAAGAAAATATCCTTTCAAACATTTATACAAACTTGCAAAAACAAAAATTGAAATCTTCACAATACATTGAGACCTTTTTCACATATACAATATCATTTGATAAAGACCCTACCATTTGATGAATGCAAAAAATAGACCCAAATTTTCTCTTAATGACCTTCCACACCTCTTCGGCGTACCCATTGCACACTGTTGACGCCAAAAATTGACGAGGTACAATGTCTATTGGGAAACTCAGTTTAAGGGGGACCTTTTGTGCTAAACTGAGTGACCTCCGGATTTTTAAAGAAGTCGACTTCTTCTATAATGGGTTTTGGAAAGGGAAAAAGAAACAGATATAATGAAGCAAAGTCTAATCTAAGGCGATGCGCCAAAATCTACTGATGAGCACAATAAATCATAGATTTAGGGGCTTGAATGATGTTGTTGCGTTCCAAAACGTCAGAGACATAAAACTATAGCATAGACAATTCATTTATTGACATAAAATAATATTGCATACATCCTCACTACTAAGAAGAGTCATTAGACATGATTTAGGTAGGCAAGCTTGTATTCAACATATATAGTTCTTCAAATGAAATGTTTAAGACAGTATAAAGCACAGTTTACAATTTAATCAAAGCATGAAAAACAGAAAGACCGAACAATTGACATAGTCTGAAAGTTTCTTGCAAATACAATAGTAAAAGAGGCCTAGTGTCTTTTGCTAAAACCAACGTATTTTTCTCAAAAATTTTGGACCCCCTTTCATCGACAGAGAGAGTATATATAGCAGGAAAATAAACCTCCCACCGCTTTGGAGAACTACAACAGAAAAGATCCCGCAATCCCTTGCAATGATGCCTGAATCAGAAGATTCCCAAGGCCGTTACAACGACATTGAGCTAGAAAACAACATCCGGTCATCCAGGTGCAGGTGCATCATTCGTAATGATAGCGATGGTCCCAGCCAGGCTCGAGGCGACAAGTGTCATCCACCGCTGCAAATGACTATGACGAGTGACACCCAATAGCAATATCTCCCTCAGCCAGCCTATCGCCCGCTTTACAGATCAGTTGTAAGGCACGTGGCAGCCTTTCGTTGCCCACACGAAACTTTCTCCCATTGTTGCCGAGAGATTGTGAAGATGCAACATGTGTCCAATGGGCGGAGATCCTTATCGCGGCGGAGGGAAAGTTCAATCAGCTCGTCGTAAAGGACGCATGGCAGCATTTCGCTGCCCGCGGTTGTTTATTTCATCCCCGTATGAAAAACTTGCGATCCGCCGCCACGTAGCATGTTGTAGGACCCTCTGACACTTTTTAGAAATGACGGCCCCGTGGAAGCATTTCGCAACCCGAAGAGACTTTAAGGAAATAAGCAATAAAACCTCTCGCTAGTGTGACACGTGGATGCCCAGCGCAACTCCTCAGGACCGAAAGGGAAGCTGTTACCCTAAGCCGCGAAGAGTATGTATGCAAAGTGGTAGATAAAAACTTGATGGAAAGCCGAATAAACTCAGTGATGCACAGGCCGACACATACACAATACAAAAAGAAACTCGAAGGGAGCTCCTCAAATATTTATTTTAACAGCTTTTGGCGACTATCAGGGGCATTTCAAATAAGGAACGGAGAACCCAAAAAATCTCTCTGGTGTTGCAGATCAGAGCTTTATGCATAGGGCTAATAGAGTTAGAATTTGGAAAGAGCCGCCTGTAAGGGCGACCATTCATTTTCGGATGGCTTTGCTATGCTGCACAAATTTTCTTGTGCTCCGCGTAGATCAATAGCTTCCTTATGAGGCAGCACATCGGGTAGACCGGCGCCTGCTTGTATATGGAAAAGCAGCTGTGAGAGCGGATGGATAACTGCCTCAATGTCGGCTGTCGTTGGGGAGCTGTTGAACTCCCTGAAAGCCTCTGGGTCATTTTCCTTCTGCTCAATAACCTCAACAATCTATGTAGTTGTGGAAATAGAGCCATCCTCGAGGAACGGGGACGACAACCCCATCTTACCTAATTCGGAGAAACTTCCCCGTATGCCATCTAGTGCCTTACTTAGAAAAGTCGCGGCCGCCTTAGTGCACTAGAAAGCGGAATGACAATGAATGAATTTATTTGTTGTTTGAGCAGCAACGTTCCGATCTTCAATACTCGCTCCAGCAAGGATTTCATCTGAGACGGAGTATAGCTTGTTGAGCAAGTCTTTTGCCTCGGGTTGCTACCACAATAATGGGTTACACTTTTTGGAACATCTTGATTTTTGCCTAAAATAACATATTTTTAGAAAATACAATGATTTATGACTTTAAAGGTTCCATTTAAATTATTTTAATAAAGAGGGATTGATCAAACCCCCTTAGATCAAACCCCCTTGGATAGAACCTTGTTAGATTTAAACCATACCTATATTCGAGTCTCCTCTACACCTATCAAAATGCTGATAAAAAACCACTTTTGATTTACCTTTTGAGTGATCAAATGAATTCATTTAAAATTTATACTTTGTAAGCCTGTAGCCCTTATTATAAGCTTCCTAAAAAGTATAATTTTAAATATGTTTAATTTGATTATTATATTTATTTCTTATTTCTTGTGAATTTAGGATTTTCAATGAACATCAAGTTTTTTATTTCACACATACGAAAAAATAGAAAAATAGAGATTTTTTTTAAAAAAAAATACATGTGCCCTAGGTATTGATGTCCTTATTCCAACAAATGAATACAAAAAAAGTTATGCATGTCGAAGTACACCTCTATCCAAATTATAATTACGCTGACTTGAAAAATTAATTAAAAAAAAAATGTAAAAAAAAATTATGAAAAAATATCCATCCCCTAGATATTGGTGTGAAAAAATTGCATTTTAAAAATTAGAATTGTATCCTATCTATAAAAAAAGTCATGTGCGCCAAAATGAACATCACTTTTTAAAAATAAGTTATTAAAAATTACATAAAATAAGTTATTAAAAATTACATAAAATGATTCACAATTTATTAAATAAGTTATTAAAAATTACATAAAATAAGTTAGTAGAAAAAATAAGTTATTAAAAATTACATAAAATGATTCACAATTTATTTATTTATTTATTTTTTAAATATAATTAGAATCTACACAAAATATCTAACAAATAACTAGTTTGATTCATCTTCAAAACCTTAATGGTTTAGCTGCTATAGGTGTAAGAAAGTGAATGTCTGGTGAAAAATCCTGATTTTAATGTCAAGTTTGGCCAAAAATTGTAACCCATTATTGTGGGATCACCCCTCGGGAACCTTCTCCAAGATGAATCATGAGAATTGTTCAATTGTATCATGGGCCTCCTAGCTGAGCCTTGATGCCTTGTCGATAAATCAGAGGGTAAGTTGCAAAGTTAGGCAAAAGGTTTTGATCTTCTCCCAGTAAGAAATGTATAATTGCCTAACCAACGGAATGAGATCAGGTTGTGCAAGGGAAGGCAATAGAGAGGCTTTAAGCGAAGAAATCTCTGCGTCTCTTGAAATAAAGGCCTCAGCTAATTCTGCCTTTTTCCTTTTCTCGGATGCCAGATGCTCCGAATAGTTGCTCATTTTTTTATTCCAATTCTGCTAAGCTTGGAAGTGGTTCGTTGATTGCTCTTCCAGAGAAGCCTTTGTCTCTCGGAGTTCTTCCTCCAGTTTAGCCTTCAGGCCTTTAAATTCAGCCTTTCTCTTGTACTCTTTGCTCATACTGATCTTGTAGGCACTCCAATTCCTCACCCTTTTGTGCCATCCCCTAACTATGCTCAAGGTGGAGGCATTCAAGCTCTTCCTTTTTTAACTGTAGGCTCTATCGCGCTTCTTGGTTCTTGCTTTGCAGTTCTTTGATTATGCCTGGGTTAGCAACCTGAGTCTTCACAATTTTGTCTTGAAGCTTATTCCTCTCATTCTCTGCTGTCAGCGCCTTTTCAGTCATTTGGGCGATATCTGCCTCTAAGGATTTCTCCTTTGTTTCCAAAAAACTCACCCTTTCCCTAGCTGCCCTGAGCTGTTCATCATTTTTCTTTAACTGGCGACCAGTTTTGAGGAAGTCAGAAGTGACTATCCGTTGCGTTTCCTCCATGATTTCAACCTTATCTTGTGGCTGGGCTACCTTTATGTCGAGTCTGATAGCATATATCTCATAGTCTTCGGGTTGCATTTCTCCCCGAGGCTTGCTTACCCTTGGGTACATGGTCACGAATTTTAATTCTTGTCAGGCCTCATCATACAGAGCTTGTACTCTTGGCTCGGCAGGAGCATTGTCATCCTTTGCCTTGCATTTCCTCATTCTATTCACACGTGCCTCTTTTCCACAATCTATCTGTGCTATGAATTTGGCTGGTGATGAAACTAGCCCACCTCCAAAAGGAGCACCAGAAGGTAGGGCATAGGGATAGTTAACCTTCATAGGCACACACATTTGCTTCTTCTGGAGAGTGATTGTTTGTGGAGATAAATGCGACACGTTCCATAGTTTGGTCTGAGAACTATCAGCAGGGCTAGGCATTTGTGGCGGCTGAATCGGGGAATCAGCCGTAAGGCTCATTGGCCGGGAAATGGGAGTTGCTAACGGGGTGTCATCTTGTTGCAATGGAAGAGGATCTGTAAGCATAGCTAAAAAAGAATGAGCACCGATAGGGGAAACATTTTCTGAAAGTGAGGCAAGGAAAGTTTGAGCGACAGCGATAGGCGTGAGCATACTTGGAGGAGTAATTACAAATGGGTGGGCCTGCAAAAACTGGGCAAATCCAACCACATAAGTTGGACCAAAAGCAAAAGGTAGAGGGCTCAGACTTATGGTAGGAGTCACCAGTGAAGCAGGGGCGGATACGAAGGAATGAGATGCAAGAGAAGAAGGAGCGAAATATACCTGTTGACTGGTCAACGGTGGTTCCAAAATCGTTCATGACTCCCCTGCAAACTCCGATATCTGGCTAGTAGCGGGTGTTTCTCCTCCAGCGGATTCTTGCAAAACCCCTCCGATAATACTTTCCGTGTGTTGCCTTTTCGCAGGCGGACACTCACTAACTTCGGTAGCCGAATCCTTCTGCTGAGGCATTAGCCTGGCTAGTTTAGCGGCCCAAGTGAGTGTATGCGAGTCTCTTAATATATTAAAACGTACGTTCGTGGCCACATAGGCGGCATGCCTAGAGACCTTGCCCCTTTGTGTTGAGGAGGACGATACCGCCGTTTCCTCTTCATGTTCCTCAGATTCCTCCCCCTCTTCGCTCCTATCAATACTAGACCTCGGGCTGGGGTGGCCTTCCCTCCACCATCTTTCAAATTCCTGGTCATCCTTTAGCTGATTGTAAGGAGCATCCAACTGTGCTACTTCTTGGCGATATGTCTAGAAAGCTTTTATTTTTTCATCACTCCATTCTTCATCCCTCTTCAACCTGTTGTACATGTTGTGCTTCATGGGAACATTATCCTTGGCCATAGCCATATGAAATTAGAACTTGTGCCATGGGCCTCTAGTGTCCGGCATAGAGATTTACGTTAATTCAACAAAATCCTCATCTCTATCCATTCGTGGATTAAGCCGCTTCTCTCAGTATGGTCAGAAAACATGGGTAACTATCATATGTGACTCTAGAAGGTCGTTGAAAGGGTTGTATTCCCACTTATCATTTACCAGTACCAACCCTAGATGTGTCAGCTTGTCCTCTAACAATTGGTGCGATTATTTTTTAAGTAGAGTTACCGACTTGAAATTCTTCGGACAAGTGAAGAATCCCTTTTTCTTGACCTTTCCGCTGCTACATAAAGTGAAATCAATGACACACACCTGTCGGAATATTTCCAGCGCGAGCACTCTATCTATGATGCAAGCTGGGAGCAGGAAAGGTTTGCCAGTAAAACCCCGCATTCAGAGGATAGTAAAATCCCTGCCTAAGAACCAGTCACAAGCAGGGGTGTAGCTCTGCATAAATCCGGTCTGTTCCTTATCGAGCCGGATAATATCACCTTCTCCAATCAAATCATTCAAAATTGGGGCTATGAAATAGTCTGCAAACACATAATAGTCATATGATGCGGAAAGGAAAGGTGTCCATGTAGACACCGACTTCCTTTTATTTTGCTCATAAAAAATTGATAGCGGAAAAAATCGAGGAAAAGAAATCCGGATTTTGATGTAGAAACATGTGGACCAGGTAGGAAAGAAACCTAAACTTCTTCTTCGCCTGATAATTCTTAATTTGCTATTTCATTTCTTCAACCATAAACTCAGCAAAATCATACCAGAAGAGTTCGTGTTGCTTGCGAAATTGCATCGCCGGTCCCAGTTGAAAGGCCTCTATCTTCTCATCAGAGTCTCGGCCACATACAAAGGCTAGCATGGACATGGCATCCTGGAGATTGTCGCGAAATGCATCGCGAGACAACAGAATACTTGACGTTTTAGCAGTTGAGATGCCTTTCTTATTAGTCTCCTCTAACAAGAACTCTGAGCTAGTTTTCATCTTCCTCTATATTTTCTCTCCCTTGCTTGGGCGAAAGGGCTCGATGTTCTCCTTCCTCTTACTTAGATCTGAGATACATAACATGTGCCAGATGGCCTCTGGGCTGATATGCACTCTTAAGTTGCGGCCTTCAATGTAATGGGTATCAGGATTATAACGCTGAATAGCAGCATCAACCACTTTTGGGCAATAGTGCACCAATGGGACCATGTATTGTGGGAGACCACTATACCAGACTCTACTTGTCATGGATTGGTCCGCCCTTGGTGCCGATAACCTTACACAAGCTGCCTCTTTGAGGGACTTAGGGTTTTTCGCAAGCCTTGGGTCATAGATATTGTCCCATTTTTCTTCAACCTTTTTTTGGTTACTCCATTTCTTGGGTCTATCCAGCTCCTCCGTGTAGGCTCTTCTCGTCTTGCTGGGTATACCAGGTGTGGCGTACGCCACATCCTCATAAATATATACCTCTACTAAAGAACGAATAGCTGTGAATAGTTCTTGGCTAATTTCCACCTACATTGGCTGAGCTGAAGATTTCGACATTCTCCCTCCCTAAAGATTCCTGCAAGTTCCTAGCTAATTGTGACTATGCTCGGCTCTAGATAGATAGACAGAAAACAACTCTGCACTTATCCTAGGCATTTGTAAAAAGACTTCAAAATATTAAGCCTTTTTATGCAATAATATCAATCTTTCCCAAGGTGGTAGGCGAAAGCAAACCTTTTGCATTTAATTTGGCATGTACCATTAATCTTGCAACTCGTGCAAGATGAACTGATTGCTATTCCGAGGCAACCGGAGTTCATTATTGCATTTGGGCTATTTTGTGATACGCACTGATCTCCTTGGAACTTGAGCCTGCAATTGGCTTGCCAACCCTACGTTAGCATGTGTTGGCAATTAATATTCGGCCGGAATGATTACACCAAGCAAACGATCACCACCTGAAAAGATATGAGTATTGCCTTGGGCTCTGGGACGCGCTTGAGAGATGACACAATAGCCTACGGCTATATGTCCCTCCACCAACAAGTGCCGCCTTTTTTAAAACTAATTAATTAGCTTCATTTAATTAAGCACACATCGAGTCGTGCTATCACGGATGTAACTGGCCTGAAAATGTGAGCAAACACAGACTCGACTTTCGAGATAGCAACTAGCATAACATCACAATTTTTTAGAGGCGGATTAGCATGCGTCTTGTCAATTTTTCTATAAATAGGCCAGTAAGTAGTAAGCAATTTATACTTAGCTTTTGAGAAGTGATAGGCCAGTAGCTGATCCTTAAGTAAGTATTTTTATAGGTTAGGTGGTAAACAAATTCGGCATTAGCTCATAAGTCTAGGGACAGTGTCAAGGCAATGGATACCCCAATTCGTCTAACCTCGTATAAGTCACAGACGGCGTTCCTAGGGGAGATTTCAACTAGGAGACTGAAAAGGATGACAAAGAACAAGCATTAGGAGACTGAAAAGGATGACAAAGAACAAGCATTCTCTGGTTTTGGTAGCCATTATGTGGGTTTTAGGAAAAGTTTACATAGAATATGAGGATAAGTATTGGGTGAATACCAACGTATGCTCCCACTTTGTAGCATCCATGCTGGACATTTGTGTTCCCCAGCCACTGATCCTGAAGCTAGTGAAAGAAATCTTCCCAAAGAAATACCTGAATGGTCTTGGTGAGGTCGTTGTGCATGCTGCCTATGGGATAGGTCTGCCAATAGCCAGCGACCTGCGTCGATTTATTGAGGCAGAAGCTGTCATCGTTTGGCTGCCATTCCTCAGCGGATTCCGCTTGTAGACCTGTGACCAGCACCAGCAGAGGGTTGCTCAGGCCCTACACTTCCTGTTTTAGAGCTACAACGTGATACCTTTCTATGATATAGACTGGTATACTGACTTCAGGAACCTGGTGTTTCCACCGCCAATGGTGGTTGTGCCAAATGATGCTGCCAGTGCCGTCAAGGAGCCTGTGGACGAGGAAGAAGTGGACGCTACAGTGAATGCGTCAATTGCCGCCAGTCATGCCTTCAGATAGACAACCCCTTTGCCTACTGCTCAAAATGTAATTCTCTTGCTGTATATAAGCCTGATAAAAGGTTATCATATATAATATACCTCAATATGCTTGTATATTTTGGAATATGGCCCCCCAACCATTTTGTAACCAAAGAACATATATATAAATATATATCTTCCATTTTAAGGAAAATCCATGCTCTTTCTTACTTTTGTGTTTAAATTTTTTTGGGTTTGCAAGTTTTATATGTTATTTCTTCGTACATGAGTGTATTTTGTGTAAAGCAACTCTGATGTTTCACCCACTGATGATAATGAATTAATTTCCCAGAACGACAACTGATTTTAGAAAAAAGAACCAGCCAAACAAACGGGAAAGAAAATAAAAGCGTTATTTACATATGTACAAAGTAGAGTTTAATTCCTAATGGAACAACTTAAGATGAATCCCATTGACCGGGATTCCTAACGGTTCCTATTCCATATTCTCCAGCTCAAAAGCGTTGTGTTGTTTACATCGAATGATTTTAAAGGGTCCCTTCTATAGGCTATTAAATTTACCATGCTGATCTGGCTTTGCAGCCCTGCTGTCATACTTTAGCACTAAGTCTCCACTTTTTAGACCCTGGTCAAAAGCCTTCTTATCAAACCATTGTTTGATCACTTGTTGACAGCTTGTCATTGCTATTAGAGAATTCTCCCTTTTTTATTGTACTTCCAACAGCTCGGCGAGTCGAACCTCCATGGCTTCATTTTGTTCTATCTCAAAGGATTTCAATAACTGTATTGTTGGGATCTCCATGGAGATAGGTAACAACGCCTATTTCCCATATACTAGTTCATAAGACGAAGTCTTAAGAACTTGCTTAGGAGTTACGCGGTTTGCCCATAGCACTTTTCGGAGATTTTTATGCCATTCCCTCTGGTGCTCTGAGCCAACCTTTTTAAGAAGTCGGACTAAACTTTTGTTCGTCGACTTTGCTAAACCATTTCCCTGTGGGTAATAGTTTGATGATGTTTTAAGGAATATGCCATTCTTTAACGCAAAGTGACATACCTTTGCACCTAGGAATGCTCTAGCATTGTTCGAAATGATAGTTTTTAGAGGACCGAACCTTGTCACCAGTTCCTCGAGAAAATCTACAATTTCTGTCTCTATTGTGCTTTTAAGGGGAATAGTCTCAGTCCACCTTGTGAAATAGTTCGTAGTGGTTAGAATCCACCTGTGTCTGGCACTAGAGACCAGGTTGATCATTCCGATGAAGTCTAGGCCCCATTGCGCAAATGGTTCGTCTGCCATTATAGGTTTGAGGGGCATTGCTGAATTCTTCCTTCTGTTAGTGAAGAACTGACATTTTTTACAAGCCCTTACCAGAGAGTGGGAATCATTGAAAAGTGTAGGCCAGTAATAGCCAGCTCGCATGATCTTGATGGTGGTAGTTTTGGCAGAGAAATGTCCACCTTCGTCGTTATTGTGGAATGCGTCGAGGATCCTCTATGCCTCCCCTAAAGTAACGCATCGCAGGAGAACACCATTGAAATTCTTTTTGAAAAGGACTTCTTCTATCAGCGTATACCCGTAATTCTGAAGCCGGTAATACCTTCTTTTTTGGGATGAGAGGCCTGGCGGATACCTTCCAGTTTGCATGAACCTCACTCTATCAGTCAGCCAATCATCATTCAATGCTAATTCATTTATCAAGATGAGCTCTGGCTGCCTCTCCGCGGTAGGTACCTCCTTTTTTTGTGCCATATACTCACACAGTCCTCTTCCTTTAATAGTCTTAGTAGGCTTGACCTCGATGTCATATTCAAGGATCTTGGTGATCCAATTAGCTCTTTTTTCTGTGATTTCCCCTTCCATGATGTATTCACGCACACTGGAATGTGCGACATATACCAAGACCTTATTGTAGGAAATTAGATGGTGGAATTTTTTAAGTCCCTTCACTATCGCAAAAGCCTGTCTTTTGACAAAATTCTAATTCGCCTCATATTCTTTTAGGGTCTGGGAATAGAACACCACTGGGTGTTCCCCCTCTTCTGCGTTACCCTTTTGGGTTAGAACGGTAGCAATACTGGACTTGCTATTGAAAGCATACATTATAAAATCTTTGGATTGATTTGGATTAACCAACACCGGGGCTGCGGAAATCGCTTCCTTGACCTTTTCAAAAGCCTCCCGAGCTTCCGTTGTCCACTTGAAAGCTTGATCTTTTCTTAGCATTAGGGTGATTAGCCTAACCATCCTCGTGAAATCAGAAATGAACTTGTTGATGAAATTTACTTTTCCCAAGAAAGATTGGACACCCTTCTTATTTACCGGAAGGGGAAGCTCTTTTATTGCCTTCATTCGTTCAGGGTCAATCGAAACACCTTTTCTGGACACAACATGCCCCAACAACTTACCCTGCAGCACTCCGAATACACATTTCTTTGGATTCAGGGAAATCCTGAACTCCTGGCATTTTTGAAAAACTAATTCCAAATGATCAAAATGATCATCTTTGGATTTAGAGAACACAGTAAGGTCATTCAAATAGATTAGAATAAACTTATTGATTAGTTCACTGAATGCGATGTCCATCGCCCGCTGGAAAGTTGCCCCTGCATTGGATAAACCAAAAGGCATTTTAGCATATACAAACGTTCCCCACTTTGTGGTGAACGTAGTCTTGTGCTAATATTCTTCTTTAACACAAATATGGTTATAGCCAGAGAAACCATCCAGTAGAGAGAACATTTCTGATCCTGCCATAGTTTGTAGGATTGCCTCCATAGAGGGCAACAGATAGTGGTCCTTCAGAGATGCTCTGTTCAAGTCTCGAAAGTCCACACATAAGCAGATATCACCATTTTTCTTTCGGACTAGTACCAGATTCGATGCCCAAGTACTATGTTTGATTGGGAAGACAATGCGTGAATCAATGAGCTTGGTTAGCTCTTGTGCCATTGGGGCCTCAACTTTAAGGTTGACTGGCCTCTGTTTCTGTCAGACTGGTTTTGCACCTTTTGTTAGCTCAATAGTGTGCTGAATAATGCCAGGATCGTAACCCTCCAGATCATCGTAGGACCAGGCCACTACATATTTTTCGTAGAAACTGATAAGCCTTTCTTTATCTCAATGTGGGACATCTTTTCTGACCCGGAGATTCCTACCATTAGAGATCATAAGTTCCTCATAATCACTTTTGTCCGCCACGAACTTCCGCTTATCATTTTAGGCGTCATTACAATCAAAAAAGTTTTCGAGAGTAACCAACTCTTTCAGAAGTTTATTTGATTTGAGCTGCATAATTTGTCCTTCATAAGCCTCGATGATCTTTGGTTGAAGCTGATCAACAAATTCCCCTGAGTGCTAGATAAACGAAGCGATGTGTTCATCGCTTTCAAAGACTTGCCAACTCTGATCATTGTCGGGGATCACTGGTCGGACTAATACCTGTACTGAATATTCATTCTGAAGCAAGTCAAAGATAGGATCAAACTGAGCACCAATCACCACCATGCGATCTGCATCGCTATTCTGTCTTCGAGGAATGGTCCAGATGTTGAAAGCTTCGAAACCCTCAATCAGGTCCCAGATTCGATGCCGATAGGATCTCATGTGGACATTCTTTGTTGCAAAAATTCCTCAGACCTGGTTAACTACCAGTTCAAAATCTCTGAACACAATCAATTGCTTAATACCCATTCGTTCTGCAAGGCTTAGGCCTTGGACTAACCCTTCATATTCAGCCTTATTGTTTGAACAGGCGAATTGAAAGCGGAAAGACCTCAACAACTCTTCATTCTGTGGAGATATTAGATATACCCTTGCTCCAACACCTACTTTGCTTCTTGCTCCATTGAAGTATAATGTCCATAGCTCACTTGCTTGGTTACCCTCAGATTCTTTAGCGACCTTCGGAAGCAGCTGGCCTTCATCATAAATTACATATGTGCCTAATCTTGTAGCATGATAATTTCTGAAAGGGTCATTGTTTATGTCCTCGCTCAAATGAGCATCTTCTTCATCATTCCGATCTCCACTCACCCTCTCTTCCTCTAGCAATTCAACACTATACATTTCCTACTTGGTGATAGAAGTATGCGCAGCTTCAAAATTGATCAAGGCCTCATCTGCCACATGTTCAGAATGTAGAGCCTCCAATTCTATCTTCATTTTTGCTCCATGTTTGGTCCTAAGTATCAGATGTGACCAATCCAAGGACAGGTATTCGCCCATTTTTGAAGTAAATTCGCAGGATAGACAGAGACCAAACATAGGAGGAACATCTATGATCACCGTATCTTGCGGGACTGTGATACTAGGGCAGGCAAATAGAGTTAAAGGAAGCGCTTTGATGACACCTACAGTATCAACTTTATTTCCATCGAGCTACATCACCCCCTTCTTCATAGGTTCGTAGTTGAGTCCCAAAGCTCCGGCTATCAGTTTTGGCATAACTGTTGTACTAGCACCATAATCAATCATAGCGTTGTGTAATAGTTTCTTTCCTATAATGAGAGTTAAGAAGAAGGGCTGAGGTTTCGACCTACTTCTATCTCCCGCATGGGATTCCTTCGCTTTGTCTATAAGAACCTTAGCTAGTGGTATTTGATAAACAACCTCCATACTGGCAGATGGCTTTGTTGGTGCTGAGTTGATCTCTTGCTGAAGCGCCTTCTGTAATATAGTCTTCTATTCTGGGATAGCTAGAATGTCCCATAAAGAAACATTAGCGGATGATTTCTTCAATTGCTCCACCACATTAAAAAGTGGCAAACTCGGAGATTTCTACTCCTTGGTTCTTGTTATAATAATTTCCTTCCGCGGTTGAGAAGGTGAAGGGACAGTCGAAGCGCCAGGAATTTGATCGGACATGCCTTTGCGTTGCAAGCTGTCCAGAAGTGAAACAAGAGGCTCACCAGTGAATCTCCTCTTTGAGAACTTATTGTAATCAGGTTGTACCTGCGATGTTTTAGATATGAATGCATCATTGGCAAACACTATTTCCTCATCTTCCATCCAGGAGAAGAGCGCATGATCAAGAGCAATATCGGATTCTTGCTCTAGAGACATTCCTTGCATTTGCACAGTAAGGACCACACTCTCCATTGGCGAGGCATATACACATCCTCCATTTTCTGTTGTAGTACCTTGACTGCGTTGCTCCACCACCTTCTGTTGTAAGTTGCCATGTGGACAATTTTGGGGCATATGCGCATCGCTGCAGGGGAAGCAACATGGATTGATGTCATTAATAAGATTGTTTTATCTTGCGGTTAATTCCCTAGTCGAGCTTGAAGACGCGCTCGTTAACGGAGAAGGCACCGACACTATTTGGTTTGTAGTCGAAGTTGGTGGATTAGTGTGAAGCGCACCCTAATATTGATTTTGCTGATAAGTAGACCGCCCACCTTGATAGTTTTGATATGCGGGCCGCGGGGGCATTGCTTGGTTCTGCTTGAGAGTTGTTATGTCGTTTGCCATGGTTAGCAACATCTCCTTGAGACCGCTTATTTCATCTTTGGAAGAACCCAATGTAGAAGCCAAGTTTTCAGGAGCGGCCGCATATGAGTACATTGATTGGGCAGTTGCTGGCGCACTAGTCGATGCAGCCTCTTGTGCAGAGGTTGATATTTCAGGAAATATTGGCATAATAGGTCGAGGAGGCAATTTTCCGCAATCTATCAAATAATTCTCAGCTTTGATAGCAGTGTCATAAGCATTTGGTAGAGTGGCTCCTCCCAAAGACTTGATCATCACAGAAATGTTGGGATTAATGGACTTCAGATAAAATATGAATGCCAATTCTGGAGTCGGGCGGATAGTCATAGGAATCCTCTGCCAATTTGATTGAAAGTGGGCATTGAAGTCCGTCAGAGCCTCCTGGGGGCTCGTCTTATGACAAATAGCTGATAATATAACAAAGAACGATCTCCGTCGTTTGAGAACCTTTCATAAAATGGATCTTCGAGCTCATCCCAGGTGCGAATTGAATTAGGAGTCAGTATTCGGTACCAATCCAGAGCCTTTCCTTTGAAGGACGTGACGAGGAGCCTTAGGGATACATTCTGCGCTGTAATACCGTGTACTAGACAAACATCCGCTACATCCTGCAAATGTTTTGCTGGCATTTTTGAGTTGTCTCCGGCAAATTTGAGAATAGCTTTCAGGGCCGAAACCAGGATAGCGCCCCAAACAACGGGCACTATTGGGGCTACCAGGGGACTTCTAGCATCCCATGCTACGTAGTTTCTGTTCGCGGCCGGCAACATGGTGAGAGGAAAGGGTGGTGGGAATGGAACAGTTACTAGCTAATTCGTGACTTGGACTGTCCCTAGCGGAGGTACTAGTAAACCTGGGTTATTTGCAGTCTAGGATCTAGTTACAGGCCGATGGATCATACACCCCTCTACAAGGCAATTTCATTAGTTCAGGTCCCACCGGGCGTGCTAGAAAAAGAACAAACTGTTGATGCCAAAAATTGACGAGGTAATAGTGTCTTATGGGAAACTCAGTTTAAGGGGGACCTTTTGCACTAAACTGAGTAACCTAATAATTTTTAAAGAAGTCGACTTCTTCTATAATGGGTTTTGGAAAGGGAAAAGGAAATAGATATAATGAAGCAAAGTCTAATATAAGACGATGCGCCAAAATCTATTGATGGGCACGATAAATCATAGATTTAGGGGCTTGAATGATATTGTTGCATTCCAAAACATCAGAGACATAAAACTATAGCATAAACAATTCATTTATTGACATAAAATAATATTGCATACATCTTCACTACTAAGAAGAGTCATTAGACATGATTTAGGTAGGTGAGCTTGTATTCAACATATATAGTTCTTCAAATGAAATGTTTAAGACAGTATAAAACATAGTTTACAGTTTAATCAAAGCATGGAAAATAGAAAGGTCAAACAATTGGCATAGTCTGAAAGTTTCTTGCAAATAAAATAGTAAAAGAGGCCTGGTGTCTTTTGATAAAACCAACGTGTTTTTCTCAAAAAATTTGGACCCCCTCTCATCGATAGAGAGAGTATATATAGCAGGAAAAGAAACCTCCCACTGCTTTGGAGAACTGCAACAGAAAAGATCTTGCAATCCCTTGCAATGATGCCTGAATTAGAAGATTCCCAAGGCCGTTACAACGACATCGAGCTAGAAAACAGCGTCCGGTCATCCAGGTGCAGGTGCATCCTTCGTAATGATGGCGGTGGTCCCAGCCAGGCTCGAGGTGACAAGTGTCATCCACCGCTGCAAATGACTATGACGAGCGACACCCAATAGCAATATCTCTCTCAGCCAGCCTATCGCCCGCTCTATAGATCAGTTGTAAGGCACGTGGCAGCCTTTCACTACCTGCACGAAACTTTCTCCCATTGCTGCCGAGAGATTGCGAAGATGCAACACGTGTCCAATGGGCGGAGATCCTTATCGCGACGGAGGGAAAGTTCAATCAGCTCGTCGTAAAGGACACATGGCAGCATTTTGCTGACCGCGGTTGTTTATTTCATCCCCGCATGAAAAACTTGCGATCCGCCGCCACGTAGCATGTTGTAGGACCCTTTGACACTTTTTAGAAATGACGGCCCCGCGGAAGAATTTCGCAACCCGAAGAGATTTTAAGGAAATAAGCAATAAAACCTCCCGCTAGTGCAACACGTGAACGCCCAGCGCAGCTCCTCAGGACCCGAAATGGAAGCCGTTACCCGAAGCCGCGAAGAGTATGTATGCAAAGTGGTAGATGAAAACTTGATGGAAAGCCGAATAAACTCGGCGATGCACAGGACGGTGCACACACAATACAAAAAGAAACCCGAAGGGATCTCCTCAAATATTTATTTTAACACACACCAAGGTGCAATTGCTAGTTTTATCTTAAACATATTTAAGTTATATTTTTTATTTTACATTATCTCAAATTAAGACAATGGAAATTAAACATATTTCAATTTTTTTTTTGAACATATTTCAATTATTATTATTTTTTAATTAATTTTCCCACACCTTTTCCTTAAAATTAAAACAGATGTTTTTTCCCATCTTTTCGATGGCTCTGAGTTGGCTCTCCGATCTACTGCTATAGCTGTGGCGTCGCACTCAGGATGCAGTTTCTTCTGGCAGGAAGGCTTGCAATGGGTGTGGCGAGAAGTGATCATTGTATTGGCTTTTTAATGATCAAGATCTGTAGAAAATATTATGCCCTAGCTACCGTTTTCTTCAACCCGTGGGTCTGCAAGCAAAAAGGTAATATTGTTAAAAACCCCAGATCTTTATGCAAAACAAACTCGTTCTAAAATAGATTGTTTTGAATTAATAGTCTATTTTCATTGTTTATCTCAATAGATTCGATACAATTAGTGTTCTCAAACTAATTTTCCACCTACTGATGACAACTATAAAGTAATTCCTAATTATTTCATTATATGGTGGTGTGACTGTGAATACACAAGCAATTCAGTTATGAGAATGGTGAATTTAAATAAGAACCTTCAAATTTTTCACATTTGTTTTCAAGTCTTTCTGATATCACAGTAGACAAGATGAAAAAGATCTGAAATTTTACATAAAACACAGGTGAATGTATAGGTGAATGTAAAGATAGAGATACCAGGAATTCAAAAGGTTATGGGTTTTGCGTCTACCAGGTGAGCCTTTCTGCATGCTGATATTTTTGTAAATTCTAAACAAATTTTATTTGAAATGGCATTTTCAGTACTCTGATACAAACATCATTATTTCTTGTCATATTCAAGATGCTAATTACTTTTATCAAAAATATTAGGATCCAGTTGTGACAGACATTGCATGTGCTTCCTTAAATTGGGAGATAAAACTTTGACTGTTCGTCATGCTACAACTAGGTATAGATATGCATGAGGATATAATACAATTGAATCTATATTATTTGTTTTTAATCTGTACTTCCGACAATCCAATTGAGGCCATCTTATTTCCTTCTGATAGCAGTGGTCAACCAAAACCAGACGAAGAGAATGTCCTAGCTCAGGCTCAACAACACATAGCTTTATAGGTAAGACTGGGGAATCATCTTTATAGTGAGAAAATAGATTTGGATTCCTTTTCTATTGTGATTCTATGTTTCTTATTCATGTATAGTAAGCAAAGCATTTTTTTGGTATATCTGTAGAAGCTTGTACTTCAAGTTGGGGCTTTTGGACCTCCAGAAATACCTACAAAAGTTGTATGCATGACACAGGTATGACTTGGATTTCCTTTAGCTATGGTATGTGAAATGGCCACATTGGTATTCTATTGTTGTGTACCATACTTTAACTTTGTAAATGACACTGCATGTTTCATTTGTGTAACATGGGACACAAGACAAGCACAGGACAAGCACCCTGCTGTGTCCAACACATTTCTTAGTTTTCTTTGGGAAAGAAAGATTACTTGAAAATGGTAGTAAGAACATCCCTTAGTTGTTTCCATCAGTAGAGACCTAAGTCACAGGGTTCACTGAATTTAATCCACGAAGTTTGAAATTCATAGAACTTAAAAAAACCCTAAAAAAATTTCAGTCTGCCCATAAATTCTTTCGGATAAAGGGCTAAGGGTTTTTGATTAATTATTTTTTATTTTATTTTATTTTTCCCTTGAAAACAATACTTGCGACATATATTTATTCTAATGTTATTTTGTGGGTATGCAAGTCTTTGCTAGGATTGTGGACAATTGGTTTTTGAATGAGCTTGTAAAAGCTATGTCCAAGTTCGAGTTTCATATGCACAACCTAAAAGAGTTGTCTTGAAATGGTGGATGTGTAAACTTAATCCCTACTAGCAAAGCAATTAGTAGGTTTACAAAAAAAAAACATAAAGATATTTTTCACTATTGCTCATATGGGTTTGATCTTGATGCAGAGTACAGAGGAAGACAATTCACTTTCTTAGTCTGATCTATCAAAACTCAAAACATTCTTGTCTTATTCATTCACCTTTTCCTTCACAATCAATTGATTCAAATATTCAAAATTGCAAAATCAGAGCTCCCCAACCCCCAATGGCCTTCAAGACACATTTGTAAGCATCAATTTATCAAAAACAAACAATTACAACCTTGTCCCTTTCTTATTTCATCAATTGGTTATGACTGTCCATAATGTGCAACTATAATGCCTATAAGCCACCAAACTACAAATTTTGATTTCCAAGACACAAATATCTACTTCAACAATTGGAATGGATTTAGTAGGCTTGAATTAACATGAATAAACTCATTTTATGCCCAGGTACACAGACTTCTTATTCTAATTGCACTTCCTTCCCTAACTATTTGTAAAGCTTGTAGGTCTGTACATGAGACTGTCAAAAGTTTTCTTTTTACTCATGCACTAAAAATCAAAATAAATCACATATTTAGACATCCATTAAACTTATTTAAAACACATCACACATTGGATGAAGGTTCTTTGTAATATGTTAATCAAAACTTTTTGTTTCAGATTGTAATAGGCTTAATTAGGCCTTGGATACAACAGGGGGTTATTGGTTCTTTGACCTCTAGACATAATTCCAACCTACCAACACTTCAAACCTCTTTAATTTGATGTGCTCAAGCTTATGAGTCTATTAGAAGTTCAATTTCAAACACTTTTCCACAAACCCTAGCATTTATGCTTCACAACTTTGTGTTATCAGACTGTTAATAGAATTTACAGTCAAAACTTTGATTTTTGCCCACCTTATCCTTGCTCTTCTGAATTGAAACCCTAGAAATATGTAAGTTCATGCTACCAAGACTCCTTTCACCAATTTTTAGCAGATTTCAACTTCTAAATCAAGAGAAACATAATTTCAAATATCCCTGTTTACCCTAGTGAGGGTTTTTAGCAGTCTGAAGTAAATCCACAATAACTCACACAAAATTAAACCAAATTGCATGAAAATTGAACTAAAAGGAAGGTGATTGACTTATATTTGAGACCAACATACAATCATGTCCCGCATGTGGAGGATCTTTGGGAGGATTTTTTTGATAAATATGAAATCAAGAAGAGAGATTGGATGAGAATGACAACAGATCAAATTAAAAAAATCAATCTGCAATGGGGCACTAAAGGTATCAAGGGTGATGGTTGTGACTTAGTGGATCCATTTTTTGTTTCTTCAATCCAAATGCAGCCTCTCCCACCTATCAATTCGGCTGAGAAAGAGGCAGTTGAAATTAGAGAAAGAACACTTTTTGTGTTCCAAAGGACAAAGAGGTGGATAAGAGATCCAAAGCCACTAAAAATATTGTCAATTGAACCGTAACACAAATTTTTTATGAAGCATACAATATGGACTTATGTTCATCTCTCCTATCCTAAAACCTCAATAATAATAGATCTTACAATCCTTGATACCTGGACCAATAATGAAGTCGCCACAATGATCAATGTCTTGGTTGTGACAATGATTTTAAAGGACAACGCACCATAATCCAAACTCAGATCATTGTTATGACAGTAGTACAAGAGCTGCTTTTACAATATGGATCTACTTTTTATCTGAGTTAGTGCTACCCTATATACAATGATGCAATTTATATATGTGGAACCTAATGACTGGCTATATGAAACCTTTTTCACTACTGCACCTATGATGTAATATTGTAATGTATCAATAGGAACCAACAATCATAAGGAAACCATTATCATGCTCAAAAGGCAATGATTTATATGGTGGTTGGTAGCTAATTGTTAGCACACTCCTTATTTGTGCAAATTGAAGCCACAAACTTGATAATTTTTTGCCCAAAAGAATGCATAATTACTCCAGCAGTCACAACACCCCTTCAACACAAGTGTAATATTAATATCAATCTGAAATTTCAACCATTCAGCCAAATGGTGACTCCTATATAAAATCACTCCAAGGAATTGTGAGTTTTCATCCTCTAATCCCAGACCTAGAGGATTTTTGTCCTCAAGTTAATTGAACCAGAGTTCAATGCTCCAACAAGGAGTAGAAATTTGAAATAGAATGGTTGATCAATATGCCTCCTCCTTGATTGGCCTCTTTTAAATAGAGTTTCCCTCCAAAAAACATAATTCTTCAAATTTCCTTCACGACCCTTGATTGACATTTGAGAGGATTTAAAATAAACTTTAATTAAATGATACATTTTTATTTTATATTTTAACTTTACTTGAGGCCTTTTTTATTATAATTTTAATCCCATTTCTTTAATTCAAAATTCCCAAAACCTACAGAAAATATATGATGGGCACTTTAGGTTTCAACTTGGCATAATTTTGAAAAGGGTACATTAATGATTAAAATGGAAGATGATGAAGAGAGACAGGAGCAACCAAGCAGAGCATGTCAGACAAGGCACCTCAGCCAACAACCTTATGTATATGAGGGACATTGATAGGCAGGCAACCAGGTCTCACTTAAGTATGCCAGATAGCTTCTCATATTGTCCAAGCTTTTGGACTTCTCTTCTGTAGCAACTTACAAAACTTGGTCTACCATTCAGGAATTCAACAAAGATAATGGAGATATGAATGATTGGTCATAAACAACTTGAAGCAGATGATAGTCTTCTTGATTCAGCAAACATACTTGTTACTTACAATGTTTTTGTCTCTTTTCCAATGTCCTCTTTCTATACACCATTTATTATATATAGGTATTTCAATAAGGTTAGCGTCATGCCTGAATAACAGAATATAAGTGCCTTTGTAGCCTCTCAATCCAACTTGTGAGCCTTAAGTAGGCAAAGAAAAATAAAGAATAAATAAATAATAACCAGCCTAATGCTATAAAAAAATCAGCTAAATTATATGTTCAATTGTCTAAAAATTTTTATATGTAAAATTCACAACCTTGCTTCTAAACATTTTTTAAAGAAACACTATTTTTTTAGATTTTCCTATTTTTGATAGTTTCAAAATGTCCATTTCAGAAACTAAACACACTTTCAATTTCAGATATCTTTTGTATTTAACAGCAAAACCCACCCAAGCCCTATATGTTACAAATCTATACTAGTATAGTTTTAACCATAATGATTATACTCTCATCTTACCATATCAACTAGGGGGTTCAACAATGTTGGATGATAACCTATGTATTCAATTTTAACTATTTATGCAAGCTACTTTTGAAATACAACTAAAAGATATTAGAATTTTACTTCAGATAAATCTGATCATGTTTGAAAGAAACAAATGAATGAAGATGTTTTAACAGTATTGATCACAAAGTGATGTTAGATTATGTGAAACTATTGAATATGTCATAGGAGAATTTGTCTTCAAAAAAATCAACATAAAGCAAGAATTTACTAGACATACGTGTTGTCTTAATTTCAAAATGCAGAATAAAAAATTAAATAACATAGATAATCATATCTTTCACCATCAATGAACATAAGCAATAATAATAAAAATTTCTGTCATTTTCATTTAAAAAAAGAAGATAGCAATACATTTAGAAAACATTCCTATTAGATAGAAAAAATCCTTGTGGATGATATAAAATCTTCCCAAAGTTCCATAGAAATAAGGTCAAATGGGACTCTCATTATTTGTAATGTAGCATATACATAATTGAAAAGAAAGAGACAACTTAGCAAACACAGGCTTATACAGATTGAAAAGGAAAACAACTTTTCAAGCAGGGAACTTGTAACAAACAATGACTTGATTAAATCATATCTTCTAAACCCCAAAATTCAAATCATGCATAGATCTTGACAAAGAATGTAGCATATACTTAATTGAAAAGGAAGAAAACTTAGCAAACATAGGCTTATGAAGATTGAAAGGAAAACAAATTTTCAAATAGAGGAAAAGACCATGAAAATAAACAACTTATACCAAACTATATGACTTAATTAAAACCTATCTTCTAAACCCAAAAATTCAAATCATGCATAGATCTTGAAAAAGAATGTAGCATATACTTAATTGAAAAGAAAGACAACTTAGAAAACACATGCGTATGCAGATTGAAAGGAAAGTAACTTTTCAAACAGAGGAAAAGACCATGAAAATAAACAACTTATACCAAACTATATGACTTAATTAAAACCTATCTTCTAAACCCCCAAATTCAAGTTTTGCATGGATCTTTGCAAAGGGGAGCTTAATTCCCAATCTGGGTCTTGTAGTTGAAATTCTTTGTATTTTTTCCACCATATCATGAAGCTGCTCTCTTCCATGAAAACCTCCTTGGAAATACTTTTCTCCTCAATCATCCTCGACACATAAACTTTAAAAAAAAATAGGCTTTCCATGAGATGGGAATTTATAACTTGATATCCCTCTTGCTCTTGCTGGAGACTTGTCAAGTCTTTAGCAACTTCTTCTACGTGAGCCCAAAAACAAGAGTCCTTAGTTAAGGATACAAAATTTGTGTGAAGCTTCCTATCTCTACTTGTGTGAGTTTGGTTTTATCATCCAACCATTTTTCTAGAACCCTATGATGAACCAACCTGTTATCAAGAGGCTCTACCAATCTTCTGTATGCAGTTCCAACATTGATCCATTTATTCCTGGTTCTGAAGTCATTGGGCAATTTATGATTCTTCACCATATCAATAATGTCATCCTAGAATTTTTGTAGAGATATCCACCCTATAGTGTCATCATTTTCCTCATATTCTAATGAAATTAGAGATGCCAATAGTGATTGATTGATTGATGGTATCCAATAGAGATTCTACTCTTGAGGACAAGTTCAAATTCCATTCTCAATGACAAATCTGAGATAACTCTATTTTTGGTCTTGATAATAGCAAAAAAATTAGATTTTCAGCATATGTCAAGTTAGATTTGACACTAATTGACTTGTTCAACATAAGGAATGCACAAAGAGGAGACTCAGTGCACTGGGGAATCAAAGAAGTGAAAGATGATAAACATATGAGGGTGTTATAGGTCTGCTCGTAGATGTTTTCAATGTTGCAGTTTTAATGCTTTGAAAATGAGGATTTGGTTGATGATAGCAATTTCAAGAGGGTTTCACTAGAAGGGGGTTGCTGTAGTTGGAGATGAAAATGAAAAACTAGATGGGGACTAAGTAGGCACTGATATAACTCTGTAGTCATATTGTTGCATGGCTGTTACGAGTTATGTTGGAGAGAAGTTGTGATGGAAGTCAATAATATTTATTTGTACTTAGAATAGTTTGGTGATTATTTTTCTACTATCTTACATCTGCCTTGTACTGGGGTCCTCTGATATATTTTTGTACTAATTTTCATGTCTGGGAAGCCTGAAATGTTCTTATCAATAGTAGAATTTCTCATCTCATGATTGCATCTTGAGTTTGATCTTTTTACCAGGTTTTCCATTGAGGTCTAGACTCCTGGGGGCCACAAGGTCACTTGATGGGTTCCTATTGATTCTTTCTTCTGAATGATGTTATGTTTCATAGTTCACCTTATGTCATCAAGGTTTTTGCAACATAACATGATATATTGAGTTCTATTCCATCATGTGAATGATTTTTGTTACAAGAAAAAATTGACTTTACTACATTTTTTTATTCCATTTTTTGATGCTTCTCTTCTTGCTTTCTGTGAAGAGGAAATCAATTTAATGTAAATACCATTACTTTTATTGTTGTTTGTTATGGAAATAAGATTCGAGATTTTTCCTTACTTATGGAAATAAGAATTTGGTTCATCTCAGCTTCCTTAGCATTCATCTTTTCTTCCAGTTTCATATAGAACTCTTTTCTCTTCTCTGCTCTTTCATCACTTTTGAAGCTGAAAACTACTCCATTTGCTTTGTTATCCAATGTACTTGCATTGGGAGATTTGTGAGACCATGCAGAAGTTGATCTAGCTGCATCTCCTCCTATTTTTGATTCAGGTTGTTTTTTCTTCGTTTTGTTCTTTGGAGCTGTCAGATTATCATTTTTATGCCTAGTTTTCTCTTTATGAGGTGTCCTCGAGCCAACTGTCTTCAGTGCCCCATTGGCAGAAGCCTCTTTTTTTGAAGTTATGGTCACAGTTGAGCTATTTAGTTCTACTTTTGAGGCTTGTTTCTTGTCCCCGAGGGCCTGTCTAGTCGATGCTCTTTTATTTGTTCTAGGATTAATCGATGCAATCAAGGAAACACATTTTTTCCTCTTGGTTGCATCCACATCAGCCTCCTTCCTAATCACAACACCACTGTCTGGTTTTGCTGAAACCTTTGGAAGACCCCTCACAGAATTGTTAGGCCCTGATGATACCTGAACTTTTGATGTCCTGGATGTAACATTGGATGGTGTTTTTGATGGAATGGGCATTCCCTTATGGGGGAATTTAGCTCTTTTCCCATGTGAAGTAGCAGTATTCTTCTTAGTGAATTTTTCTTTTTGCTCTTGTTTTTGAGAATCCATCAAGGCATGGTTAGATGCCACCTCATTTTCCTCTGTTTCTTTGATGCCCTTATTGTTTGATTGTGCTGATTTTGGACTATGTCTTTGTTCTTGTTCTTCTTTTCTTAGATTTGTATTGTCAACATCCATCATATTAAAATCATCCACCTTTGTATCCCTTACAAGTCTACAATGTTCTTTGTCATTTTCCATTACTAGGTTCTTGTTTGAAGAAATGACCTCTGAATAAACATGTTCTTGCTTAAAATTATTCATTGCTGGAGGTATATATTGAATTGGCTCCTCTGTTATGAAAATGCTTGCAATAGAAGTTTGTTCATCTTAGGACCCTCATCTCAACTCACATCAAGATTAACTCATACTCTACCCCCTGCTTAAAGAGTTTCAAGGCTTCATTAAGAAGCCCGTTATGCAAAAACCCGACAATCATGGAATTCCATGCAACCACATCTCTTTGAGGAATTTCTATAAAGAAACCCTAGGCTTCATCAATAGATCATTGTTATGCATATCCAACAATCATGCTAATCCAAGAGATTACATCTGGGTCAGACATTTTGTCAAACACATTACACACCATCTTTAAGCTGCCACATTTTGCATACATGTTTAGAAGAGCGTTTTTCACAACAAAATTAGACTAATATCCACTTCTTATTATATGTTCATGAATCTCCATACCTAATTTCTTATTTCTTTTAAATGCTATTTATTTAGTGGTTTACATAACTTGTCTATATTTATAAGTCAAACAACTTGTAAAATGTATAATTGTTGGCATGGGAATGAAATTGGATTGTTGTTGATGTTTGTTATTCTCATGGACAGGTATTGAAGCACTTGCATGGGCGATAAAGCTTGTTTGGATAGGACTTGGAGACTTTTGAAAAGGCGGGAAAGGAATTCAGTCAAGTTCTTCAAAACACTCAGTCAACACCATTAATCAAGATCAACTTCCTTTACAACTTCATTCAATGGCACATGATGGTTGCAAATACAAACTTTGTCTTTAGAAGCACAATCAGAACATATGTCACCTTGCATTGAGTCAAAATAACAAATAAATACTTTTACAACATCTGCCCTTTCATTATACCATTAGTTCCTTATGACTGTCTTTCAAGGTATAACAAAGACACTCTTTGATTACAAACACAAATTTGGATCTCTAAGACACAATCAATCTAGTCTATACTTGATACACCTTCATATGAGTTGAAATGACAAGATCACATTCATTACACAACCTGCCCAATCATCTTTTTTCCATTCTTTATGATTGTCTATTAAGTGTGCTACAATGGCTCTCCTAAGTCACAACCTTAACTTCATCTTCCCAAACACCAAAGGTTGAGCCAACACTTTTAGAAACATTGCTAGACTTGAAACAACATGAAAAAACCCTTTTTTTTCACCCCAAGAACTCAGTTAAGGAGTGCTTCCTCCATTACTCTACCCTATTCCTACTAGGTCTATGGTGCAGGAGCACCTATAATACATCATGTTTCCATAAACCAATTTTTTGGAGTTTGATTCAAATTTTGATGATTCAAAGGTCATTTGGGTTATTTCTCATATGTTGAGATTATTAGATGGTCATTTGAGTCCAATTTGTCCAATTTTGTAAAATTTGTCAACCAAATTGTAAAACAAATGTAAAGTTATCAATAAAGGTTGTCAAAATGTAGTTAGGGAAGATTAATGGTTTTAAGAGTTTAAAAGTTAGTTTGGAATGCTTGGGGAAGTAGAAAATCAAATTTAAATGCCTATAAAAGGCCTTGTAATCGATGGAGAAGGTGTGGGTGATTGAGTTTTGCAGTTTGAATAAAGAATATCTATGATTTTATGCATTTTCTACAAAATTTCTATGTTTCAGACCCTTGTACGGATCTATAAGGACAAAAATGTGAGCCTAAATGATTGAAATTGGTAAAGAATCCAATCACCTCCTATTTGGATCTTGTTTCATGCATTTTGGTTCTAATTTGATAGAATTATTGTAAATTTTCTGAGAATTGCCAATACCCTGACCTAGGGTAAACAGTGAGTGACAAATTTGAATTTCTCCTTTTGTAAACGTTAGAATTCTCTAATTTTTGGTGAGAATACTCTTCTAAGGATGTTCTTACATACTTCCATGGCCTTGGGCTAAGGGCATAAAGTTTAGGTGTTGAAAATTTGGATCTTTGGACTGTAAATCTAGGCACTGCCATAAAATAGGGATGTGAAGGGAACACAACCTAGGGTTTGTAAAAATCTTTATGGGGGTTACCTTTTAATATTTTTTTAAGCTTATGCAGGTCAAAATACACCTATTTGAGGCACTGGCATAGTAGTTTGATGTTTAGAAATTGGGTAATGAATAAGCCTACCTTGGTTGCAGACCTAATTAGCCTTGTTGTGGAACGCTAACAATCCATTTTGGCACACTATCTCTCAAAATAACTAATAGTGAATTTTTGATATGTTTCATGGCATGGAAAGGGGTATCTAGAATGTTGGTTATAGTCAGTCTTAATGGTCTGTATTGTGAGTTATCTCTGATAGTGTGAAGACAAAGTACTACAAGAATGTGTCCCTTGAATGCTCAGTATTATGATTTTGTTGGAACAGAGGAAAGAATAGGTATAAGTGTCTAGAAAATATTTTGTGAAAGCTATCTAAGGTGACTCAAAGGTTATAATTAGTCTTAAAGGTAGGGTTACTATTGTTGATGTTTGAGCAAGGTGGTTCCTATGTGTAAATCAGTGAATCTGTTGAAGTGGTTTTATGAACTTGGGTTCCTCTCAATCAGAAACATGATAAGTACCGTGTCTTGTTGGTCAAATAACTGATTGTAACCTGAATGGGTGAAGGAAAATTTGGAAAAGTCAGTCCATTTGAGCATTTACTGATTTAGGTGTTTTGGTATTGTGTGGAATCTTTGAATGGGACCATGTGACAGTCAAAATAGAATGGTAAAAACTTAAAAGGCAGACATTGTGAGGTCTTTGTTTGACTCAAATAATGGTGATATGAGTTTTCATTGATTGATTGTTCTTAGAAAGACAAAGATTTTATTTGCAACCATCATGTGCCACTGAAGAAGTTATAAAGGAAGTTGATCTTGGTTAAAAGTTAAGAATGTTTTGAAGAACTTGAAAGAGATTGGAACTCTTATTTCAAAAGTTTGAGTCGTATAATGTTACAACGAGACATATAGTTGAATAAGTGTGCCAGGGTTTTGGTTTCCTTCCTCTGACTCTGTATCAGTCTGCCATAGGTCTGATAGAGCTTTCCTTCAAACACAGTCCCTCAATACTGACTGTGAACAACCTTTAAGGCGCCCTTCATCATGTATTAAAACATATCGAAGACTCACCATAAGTTGCTGCTAGAAGAATGCACAAATTCAAACTATCTACATTCCATAATAGAGTTAATTAGGTTTGCACCCAGGAAGGGCTTATTCATTTGGCTACCTTTGAGCACAAACTTATTGGCAAATCACTTCAATCACTCATATATAGACTTGCTTATGCTTAAGGAACCTTTAGAAAATCACTCCCATGCTTATTTTCCAAACCCTAGGTTAAGTTCCATTGTAACTCTACATTTTATCAAACTGTGATAGATTTCAGTCAAAGAAACTCTCAAGTTTCCACATTATAATCTTATTAATTCAATCTAAAACAAGGGTTTAGTGGATCAAATTATTTTTATGGTTTTCAGTCAATACAAATGGTGAAATCATGAGTTTTGAGGAATGATTAATGACTGTTTGAGGTTGATAAGGGTTTGGGAGTAATGTAAGAGGGGTCTCCTTTGTAAAACAAACCTATTCTAGTAGCCTTTTTAGGCACACAATTTGAGAATTTGATGATTTCTTTGGGACAGTCATTGTAAGTTTTTTGTTTTGTTGAAGTGGATAGTAGGAGATGTCTAAAGAAGCATTTGGTGCCTAGAAATCGCATGCTGATTGCGAGATTTACTCGGTTTAGGGTATGAAGACCTATTTGTCAAATAGTGCCAAGACTTCCAAAGATAACAAAAATCTGATGAAACAGTGCAAAGTATGGCTACAAATGGTTAAACATCTACAAACCTCAACACAGTGTTAAACTAAAGCAAAGAAACATTACAAAGTGCAAAGAGAGTGATCAGATAGAGCTAATACAAAATGCCATCATTTAGGTGCTCAAACCAATAGGGAATACTTTGTCCTCATTTCACTCTCTGTTAGAAACAATTAATGTATGATTAAAACAAAAAATAAGAAAAAGGGCATCGAGTCTCCAAGGTGTTTTCCATCACATAATCAAGGAGTTTATTTAAACCTTTAAAATTTCCTATTATATTCAAGTGTTGCAGCTGTGAGAGGTTGACAATGGAATTGGGGAGGTTATTTAAACCTTTGCAACTTTCTATTTTCAAGTGCTGCAGATGTGACATGTTGCCAATGGAATTAGGAAGGTTATTTAAACCTCTACAGTCTTCTATGTTCAAGTGTTGCAGCTGTGACAAGTTTCCAATAGAATTAGGGGGGTTATTTAAACTTTTACACATTTCTATGTTCAAGTGCTACAACTTTACATACATGTTTCCCTAAAACAGACACAACTATGAAAGTAGAAAATTACATGCATGGAAGGGAAATGCACACAAATAGGACAAGCAAGACAAATTGAGTATCAAACCGCAATAGGACCATATTTTTAATTCAAAGATTGTATGATTATATGATCTTGAACCCTCTCCATTGCATTTTAATGTAGATGTTGTTTCATGATATATTTTGAAGAGCCTTGATAGTGTCTCAATTGAGCCCTACTTGGGCACATATGAAACCATCAAAACTCTTCAGCAAAACACAATCAATGGATTCATGCAATTAATAAAAGAAGAGACCTTCTATACATTCCAACACATACAAATAATCATCTCCAACCAAAAAACAAAGCACCAGAACACAAAAAAGTATACATGGGAAAGCTCCATTTGGTCCTCTAGCTTTGGGCTCCTGAAGGGGAAGGCATGTTGCATACATAACTACAATAATTGAATAATATATGTGTAAAAGGAGCTATTCTCTAGCTAAGGTTATATGTTGTTTAATATTTTAATTATAGTACAGTAAAAGGCAACCTATCATGATATGGGGGAGAATCTCAAATAAGTGGTCCATTCTAGAAATCATGAGTAAGGTAGGTTCACCATATTTAGTCAATGTTGCTTTCTATGTAGTTTGTGTGGGAAGCTACTCATTTTGTTATATATAAAGTTTACCCGTATGTATCTGTTTACCCCTATATATCTATTTTATTTGTATATTAATATAACTATATGTAATAATTTCACATCTTTTGGAGAAGAGTGTCCATACCTTTTGTATTCATAGGCGAGTTTGGGTGTGCAAATGATTTCATTCATCTTATTATTGTGTAATTGTGTTTGTAAAGGTTGTAGGTACACTTCATACAAGAGATACACACTACATTGGATTGCACCAAATTCTGGGTAAGTAATACTACAAGATAATTATTACGAACATTGTAATTCATAAGTTTCCTTCAAGTAGGCAAGTTGCATTCAAGGGAGCTTGCTAAGGTAGAGGCATAAACCTAATTAGTGAAGTTCACAGTTTGAACTAAGTTACTAATGTGGATATGGGTAAGAGTTTTCCTTTGGTCCTTGTGTATACTATGACGCTATATTCTCCTTCAATACCAAATGATCTTAAATTTAGAGCTCTAGTTCTTCCAATTAGCAACTCATAAATCTCAGATTTGTATAAAAGTTGTGGATGTTTGGTCTTCAATTTTTCAAGTTTAATGGAGAAAAGAACAAGTATTAGCAAAAACAACACCATGAACTGCCTTCAACTCAATCTCATATCCTTGCTTAGGTCTGCCCTATTGTGCACTTTGTATTTCTACCCCTGTCATCAGTCCTTTATCTTTCCTTTGCCCAAAATTTGAGTGTTTACCATGTTCTACACCTGTAAACAAACTGTTGTTAACAACTCTTTGAATTTGTTCCTTTTCTTTGCCATGCACATGCCTACAACTGTCCTTAATACCCTATTTTTTCCATCCTTTATTATTTACTCCATCAATTGGCTCCATCACTATTATAGCAGGCTTATGTACCCCTGTACCTGCAAACTCAACTTGTTTCTCATCCTTATTCATAGCCACACGACACTCAATAGTCCCTACAACAATATTGTCATGCAACTTCACTATCCTTACCTCCTTTACCTCTATATTTTCCTTGTGACCTGATGTTCCTGCATTGTTAGTCCTCAAATGATCTCTACAAAGACAATTATACAAACACATAACTCAATGTGTGGGGTCCATAATGAGTACCAGTTGAATTCACTATAAGAGGTTGGATTTAAAATTAGAGCCCTATAGGTATAAAAGAAGAACAAAATTAAATTATAATTCATTATTGAGTCACTGACCAACATAATTAAAGCGATGAGCAACAAAACATATAGTATACCAGTAGTCACCCATATAAACTAGTATATGAGTGAGCACCCACCTTGCCGATTTTCTCACATGATTGTGCTCCCTTCTACATTTTAATTAATTATATTGGATATTCCAGCATCAGGTAATTCCACCTTAAAATTATTGCTCCCCTAAGCTAAGAATAACAATGGCCGGTATAGCAGGCAATTTGCATATTGCAAGGAATTTCCTCTCTAAACAGCTACAAAAGTACACATGGGCAGGGTTAAGAATTAAGTTCCTACCTACTAAAATGATCAATTAGAGGTCTCTTTTTCCTCAACTCAATCACAAGAGATTATTATATTTGTGATAAGCAATAGGCCTATTCTTAGTTCTCTATTGCAGAAGGTTTAGTCCACATGCCTTGTGTGAAGCTTCCAAGGATCAAACCAAAGCTGCATTCTTTCCCACTAATTTGAGCAATTTCCATGGGACATCAAGGAAGGAAGAAACTCATCAAACTTGATCCTTGTCATGACATTGACATAAAAAATTGTACTCAATTGGGCCACAAAGGCCAAAGTTGGCAATCTCTCATTTGTCAAGAAACATTGCAATTTCTTACTAGATAAAATAATCTTGAACCTTGTCAAGGATATTTCACAACTGCATTTCTATAAAAGATGATATTTTTTTTAAATTTACAACACTCAATCTTATTTTTCTTCAATTGTATACAAATAAAGAGACTTGGCCAATATTGTAAAGAAGTGGGCATCAAAATTAGCAGGTGATCTTTAATTGGTATGAAAACAATAGAAATCTCCAAGTTAAAAAGAATAGAGATAGTAGTGCAAATTGAAAGTTATCATATCCTTGTCTAGCCACTAGGCATGGAAGAAAAATATGTGTCACATCTTTATTATGTGCTTGGTAGTTGACATCATCAAACAATCAATATAAATGTGGGCGAGAAGGAAGGAAAAACCTTTGTTGTATTATTGAAGTGCTCTCTCTATTTCCTTATGCATCATAGACCACATTTAATGAGTGGGATACAAGCAACCCTTTCATCTACTTCTATAGCATAGAAACTGACTCTAGTCTTTTGTGGCTTTAAAAGACAATATGAGATCCAATAGATGGCTACAATATCAAAGGCTTTCCATATGATTTTATTGAGATACAATCTAAAAAAATGTAACATAAACTAATCAGAAAAGCTTGGAACGAACTATTGATAAGCCCATGAATATAACAAATGAGTAGATCTTGCTTGTAAGGAGTAAAATAGTTTTTATATCTTTCTATTTAGCTTGAGTTATAAATGTATAATTTCAAGTGAATTCCTGAATTTGAATGTATTAAATAGAGTGCATGTGATCTCACCAAACAATAAAAGTAGCTCCAAAATCAATCTTTTTTAAGAGCAACTCTTAGCAAATAAATGCAAGCAACTAGGAGAAAGGGGATTTTTTTGAAAAGGTAAAAAGGCCATCACATGCCTAGCATTTTGTGCTAAGATAAAAGATCAAAGCACTCGCAATAGAGAATTGGAGATTAAACTGGATAAACCAAGTGATATTGGTTTGAAAGGTGATAATGTTAACTTTGAGTTTATAAGTTGAATTGAAATTTTGAACAAAAATTAACTATCATCCACAAGTTTCTGATAAGAAATTATTTTTTCCTGGTTTTTGACTCCTCACACCTTGGTAGAAATGTTTGTTTTGTAATTTTCTCTTGTTTTCTAATATGTTATAAGGCAAGTTTGTGATAAGGTTACTGAATATTAGTTAATATGGAATGCTTGTTGATATTTAAATTGCTGATGTGTATGCACAAGCAGGCTAATGAGAATGGGTTTGTAAAAAGATCAACTACTAGTATGTTGAGTGGAAAGCAACTTGCTTCTCCAAACACGGTGAGTTATGTGATGACCTCAGTGAACACATTTTATCGTATTTTTTGTGTTCTATGGTATTGAATATTAAATCTTACAATTTTTTATTTGTCTAAATGAGATATTGATTGAGCTGCATGTAGCTACTGTAATCTAAAGAGAAAATTGTACAAGTTTATTAATTTATGTTAATCATGCATAAAATTTTTTTGGAAGCCTTTATGCAAGTTCAATAGGAACATGGAATAAGTGCAACTTTTGAACATCATAAAAACTCAACATATCTTCCAAGGATTGTTATAGATCAAATATAATATAAGTTGAACGTCATGCTTTGGATTTATTTTTGGCTGCCTTGTGCATCCTTTTTTACTAATCTCCTTATGTGTGGATGGAAACCAACCCTATACCTGGTCAAATCATTTTTTCAAAATGTTAACTTTGAGTTTATAAGCTGAATTGAAATTTTGAACAAAAATTAACTATCATCCACAGGTTTTGGATAAGAAATTCTTTTTTCCTGGTTTTTGACTCCTCACACCTTGGCAAAAATGTCTGTTTTGTAATTTTCTCTTGTTTTCTAATATGTTATAATGCAAGTTTGTAATAAGGTTACTGAACAATAGTTAATATGGAATGCTTGTTGATATTTAAATTGTTGATGTGTATGCACAAGCAGGCTGATGAGAATGGGTTTGTAAAAAGATCAGTTGCTAGTATGTTGAGTGGAAAGCAGCTTGCTTCTCCAAACACGGTGAGTTTTGTGATGACCTCAATGAACACATTTTATCATATTTTCTGTGTTCTATGGTATTGAATATTAAATCTTACAATTTTTTATTTGTCTGAATGAGATATTGATTGAGCTGCATGTAGCTGTTGTAATCTAAAGAGAAAACTATACAAGTTTATTAGTTTATGTTATTCATGCATAAAAATTTGTTGGAAGCCTTTATGCAAGTTTAGTAGGAACGTGGATGAAGTGCAACTTTTGAACATAATAAAAACTCAACATATCTTCCAATGATTGTTATAGATCAAATATAATATAAGTTGAATGTCATGCTTTGGATTTATTTTTGGCTGCCTTGTGCATCCTTTTTTACGAATCTCCTTATGTGTGGATGGAAACCAACCCTATACCTGGTCAAATCATTTTGTCAAAATGTTAACTTCGAGTTTATAAGCTAAATTGAAATTTTGAACAAAAATTAACTATCATCCACAGGTTTTGGATAAAAAATTAGTTTTTCCTAGTTTTTGACTCCTCACACCTTGGTAGAAATTTATGTTTTGTAATTTTCTCTTGTTTTCTATGTTACAAGGCAGGTTTGTAATAAGGTTACTGAACAATAGTTAATATGAAATGCTTGTTGATATTTAAATTGTTGATGTGTATGCACAAGCAGACTTATGAGAATGGGTTTGTAAAAAGATCAGCTACTAGTATGTTGAGTGGAAAGCAGCTTGCTTCTCCAAACACGGTGAGTTCTGTGATGACCTCAGTGAACACATTTTATCATATTTTCTGTGTTCTATGGTATTGAATATTAAATCTTACAATTTTTTATTTGTCTGAATGAGATATTGATTGAGCTGCATGTAGCTACTGTAATCTAAAGAGAAAACTATACAAGTTTATTAGTTTATGTTACTCATGCATAAAAATTTGTTGGAAGCCTTTATGCAAGTTTAGTAGGAACATGGATAATGTGTTATTTGTTGGAAGCCTTTATGCAAGTTTATGTTATAATGTGTTATTTTTTTCTTTTTGCAGGAATGTATTGATAAACTCAAAGAAGGAGATAAATTTAAGGTGTTGGATCCATTAGATGGTGATGTTGTGGGCATTGGGTGGATTCACTCCCTATCTATTGTACATGAAGTCAACTTGAAAGGAACAAGGGATGCAAATGTAAAAATTTTAAAGGTCACAAGTAACATACCCCTTGTTTATGAAGACAAAATAGATGGAGTTGTTCGTCTGAAAGAGAAAGAGGGAACCTTCACACAATGGCCACTAAAATATTTGTAAAAAATGACATAGTTGAACATATTTATCATGTACTAGTTGCTAGACATCTTGGCTCACTACTTTATGCAGTATTTTGAATATGTTGTTTAGGGATCTTAATTATCATGGTGTATTTGAAAGACTTGGAAACTCTTAGACAACTTTCACATTTTTTATTATATTTATATATATACTCTTAGACATTTTTGACATCTTATAACTTGATATATATTTGCATTAATTCTTTTTTATTGTAGATTACCTTTATTTATCATGATGTTGAATCAATCTTTTAATTTTAGTATGTTGTAGCTTGTACGCATATGTAATATTTTTATTTACTTTTATGTTTTAGTTCAAATTTAATATTATGTTAATTTTGCATTATAAAATTTATGACATTTAATAAATTATTTATTTCGTGATTATATTTACTACCAATTAATGGAAACTAGTAAATAAAATGACTAAATTAATGACTAACTAAATGACTAAAGTAATGATTAAATTAATGACTAAATATGACTAAATATGACTAAATGACTAAATAACTAAATATATGACTAAAGTAATGACTAAAATAATGACTAAATATATGACTAAAGTAATGACTAAATTAATGACTAAATATATAACTAAATTAATGACTAAATATATGACTAAATAAATGACTACCTTGACTAAATAAATGACCAGTTAACAACAATTAATAACTAAATTAATGATTAAATATATGACTAAATTAATGAATAAATAAATCACTACCATGACTAAATAAATGACCAGTTAATAACAATCAATGACTAAATCAATGACTAAATCAAAGACTAAATCAATGACTAAATTAATGACAATCAATGACCAAATCAATGAGTAAAAATCAATGACTAAATAAATGACTAAAATAGTTTAGTCATAAATTTGGTCGTGTTATAAATGACCGGCAATAAACTACTAATGGTCATGTGACCAAAATTAGTCTTTTATATGCAATTTTTAGTAGTTTATTTAGTCATATATTGTTGTTTGTGTACTAGTGAAAGGTGTCTATTCTAGTAGTAACATTGGTGGGGGAATTCTCATGCCAAGACAATACAGAGTTGATTCTAGCCAATTTATTTATAGTCTCCTTATTAAAGACTTTCTTGCTAGATAATGTATCGACTACTTTTAGGAGCCCTTCCTTTAGCTCTTCTAGAGCAGCCACACCATTATTGTTTCCTTTCATTATTTGACAACCAAAATTAGAGAACTCTTTGAAAAGATCATTTTGGATACGGTTGCACTCCTTCATTAGCTTATTTTATTCATTGTAGGAGCTGAGATATAGCTCATCGAACATGTTTGAGTCACTCAAGGACTCAAGCCTCCAAGATCATCTGCAAAAAACCAACAACCACCTTCCACAAGAGGGAAAAGCAAGAACATGAAATTGCAACAATGGATGCAAGATGTGGCCAATATGCAATACTCAAGATTGCAATGATATATTGGACTTACACAACACTCAACTGAGCTTTGGATGAATGAAATGTACATATGAAGCCTTGCTTATATAGGCAAGGAGAGATATATGATTAGACAAGATCATGACAAGTGTCTTAATCCTGTCACATGAGACAACTGCATCATAACAACCTCAATGCAAATATTAAATGCATGAGAGAATTATTAAATTCCTAGATAACTAAAAGTAAATAATGAGACATGACCCCATTATAACTAACTTCTAGAAAAGACAACTAGGAAACTTAACTCCTAAGTAAACTTATAATAATGTGAATAGGTCCTCACTAATAACTAGTTAGGAAATAACCCCATTCACACCAACACCCCCCATAAGTGCAACTTAGGGAGTGTAGTTATTATGCAAATGATGCAAGGATGGGTCCCAACTATGAGGCCATGTTAGGTACCCATGTACAAATGCAATGCAAAGAAATATCTCACAAATAGAGAAAAGGAGAAAACCCAGTGGGACAAAACTCCTCTCCAAAAGAGAGATGAAATACAAAACAAAATGATCTCAATGAACAATGAGAAGGAAAAAACCTCATGTGAGGAAAAACTCCTCCCCATAAGAGAGAAGTAGAAGAGAGACCATGTAGCCCCCCCTCAATGGTGAGTCTCTTGTAATGATGGTAGAAGCTGGACATTGAATGTTGAAGATGATCCAATAGTGTTGAATAACATTCCTCCCCTTAGGAAGAAACAAAACCAAGATGATATGCATGATATCAAGAAGATGGATGATGCATAATGTCTCTGAAGAATTCTCAAGTGTCTCCATGTTGATGTCGAAAGGTGTCTCACTCCAAACAGGCATTCTAGGCCACACTGCTAAAGAAGACAATCCAGAATCACCTAGAAACAATTGTAGAACACAATCCAAAGACAAGTATACCTCCTCTGAAGACAAAGAAGCCTCCTCCAAATGTTGTCCAAAAGAATCCACACTCATGTCAAACTATAAAGAATGATCATGTAGAGAATGAACAAGAGTTTCAAAGTGTTCCCTCACAACAATTGAAGACGAATCATCTCCATCAAAGAGAATTAGATGAATTCAATCGATGATGTTTTGCAAATATGAAATATGAGACTAAAAAAACAACCCACCAGTATCTGTCAATTATGCATCCCAAATGGATGTAGCTGGAAGACAATGTAGATCCTGCTACACTGAATCACAAGAGGCCAAACCTATGCCAATATGAGCATCACCAAATGCAACAATAGATGGAGGAGATGAAATACAAGTCTCAAGAATGGGATCAAATGTGAGAACACCCAAGTTCAAGAAGCCAAATGTCTCCTCTAAATCATGGTTCACACTAAAAGTGTGATCAATAGTCGAAGGAACAATGTCACCATGAAGAGAAAAATTTGCAAAGGTATACAATCGAGATGAATGATCAACCATCCTAGTAGCAATAATCTTTCTACTCTCTAAATCTCAAATGATAACTAAATCAGGAGTGAATTCCACAGTCCTCCCATCTCCACCATGTGTAATCTAATATATGGAAAGAAGATTTTTTTTCACATGAGGAACACATGAAACATCTTGGAAGGTGTTTTCCCCAAAGCTTATAGATCCCTTCCCAAGTACACTCATGTATGTATTGTTTCCCATCAAAATAGGAGACATAATGCATGGCTCAAAAAAAGAGAACATAGACTGTGAAGATGTCATATGATGAGAAGCTCCCGAATCTAGAAGCCATCTCCTTGATCTTGGACCTGAAAAGCACAAAGATCTTTCCCTTTATTTCCTAATGTAGTAGCCAAATTGGTATGACCTTTTCCCTTATTAGACTGTTTTGAAGATGATGAAGAAGGTGGAGACTCAAACATTCTAGAATGCAAATCAATATGATTCTTTGTGAGAAGATGCTTCAACTCATCAATATCCTTCCTATAACAAGAATGTTCATCATTCTTGAGCCTTTTGCAATATGAACAAGTAGACTTCTCCTTCTTAGATGATTTAATTGAGGAAGAGGATTTATTTCTTGGTTGATCTGAATGTGATTTATTCTTTGACTTCTTTTGGTTCTTATCAGTAGTATTTGATTCTTTCACCCGACTCTAGCCAACAATGCCTGAGATTTCTCATGTATCAACATCTCAAAAAATGATACAAATGACGGTGTAGTATATGCAGACCCCATATTCAGCCTATGAGTATGAAAGCTAGAAACAAAAGTAACATAATCAGGACCAATTTTGTTCAATGAATTGTAGACCAACTGAATGTCCTTCTTATCAATACCACATGCTTTACATTGCTCCCTTAGATCATTAACCTTAGTAATGTAGTCCTAGATGTTGTCAAGGTTCTTAGGATCAAGGCTTATCAACTAATTATCAAGTTGATAGCCTCTAACTTCATCTGTAGAACTATATAATGTTTTTAATTTGTCCCAAGCCTCATGAGAATTATTGCATGATTCAGTTTGGAACAACAAATCTTGAGAAACTAGTTTACGAATACATCCAAGAGCTTTAGTATGCTAAATCATCCATTTAATCTTTTTCTCATCATCAATAGGTTCACCTACCTTATTCTCACCATATAGAGAGTGACCCTCATTCATAGTATAATCCATGCATGTTGATGCCATGTTGAATAGTTATACGATGTCAGCAAAGGAACCTTAGGATGATCCATGAAAAAAGAAGAGAGCACAAACAAACAGATAAAAGCAATACACCAAGAGACCCCTCCCCCAAATCACTCAATCAAGAAACCCCCAAGAAAATATAATTTGTGGAACTATAATTAGTGTGATTACATATGCCACTTTCCAAAAATAGCGAAGTGGACTTGATCTTAGTGCATACAGATTACCAAATTTGGCCTCAAGCTCAAAGTAAAATTTTTACAAAGAATGAGATCAATATGATCACACCAATAGAAAGTACACAAAAATTATGCACTTTCAAAAATAAATTCCCTCAAAAATGTTAATGTAGGAGTGAGAACGGAGTCCTAAAAGTTTTGAAAATGAGAACGACTCAACAACACCTGTGAGAATCTACAATTTCTAAAAAACTTAGGCACCAAAATAAAAAACCAACTATACCACTACATAGATTGTGAAATTATACCCAAAATAAATAAATAAAATATGAAAAAAAGGAGTCTATATGACCAAGTTATGAGCCTCTGAAGTTTTCCTCCAAAACGAAAACTACCAACGAAGGAGTCCAATTTGAGCAACCTACTGATCGTTGTTTGGCTATCAAATTTAAGACAGTAAATATTTTTTTTTTTTTTAGACTGCAGGAATCGGGTAGCACGACCCCCTATAAACTGCAGTGTGCCTGATAAACTTTTTAACGTGACCGGCGGCGCTGGCGCGACACGCCCTCCGGTACCACGGGACGGGGGAGACTAGAACTCGTGACCAACAGAGCCGCAACGGAATTACTTAGCCAACCGAGCTAGGGCCCCCGCCCATAAGACAGTAAATATTGATGGCCAACTAAATTTCAAATTTAACATAGTGTTAGATGATGGTAATTTTTCCATCAAATTTAACACAGTGTTTTCTAATGGTCATTTGGCCATCAAATTTAAGATAGTCGCATGAGAAAAGCTGATTTTTTCCCTACACGAAAATATGAAGTATTATATATGAAAATGGGGGTTTTTGGGCCTTCCAAATGCAATCGTGAGGTCCATTTTTCCCTAATACACACCTTACAAAATATCAAGCTCTAATACCATGTAGGAGCTGAAATATAGCTCATAGAACATGTTTGAGTCACTCAAGGACTCAAGCCTCCAAGATCATTTGAAGAAACCAACAACCACCTTCCATAAGAGGGAAAAGCAAGAACATGAAATTGCAACAATGGATGCAAGATGTGACCAATATGCAACACTCAAGATTGCAATGATATATTGAACTTACACAACACTTAACTTAGCTTTGGATGAATTAAATGTACATATGAAGCCTTGCTCATATATAGGAAAAGAGAGAGATAGGATTAGACAATATCATGACAAGTGTCTTAATCCTATCACATGAGACAACTAAGTCATAACAACCTCAATGCAAATATTAAATGCATGAGAGAATTATTATTAAATGCCCAGATAACTAAAAGTAAATAATGAGACATGGCTCCATTATAACTAACTTCTAGAAAAGACAACTAGGAAACTTAACTCCTAAGTAAACTTATAATAATGTGAATAGCTCCTCACTAATAACTAGTTAGGAAATAACCCCATTCACACCAACATTCATGAAGATTTTTCTTTAGAAATTAAAGCTTCCATTCTTGACACTTTTTTTCATATTATGATTCTAGACTCATCCTTGGATGGAATGATTTTCTTCGCAATAACCTTTTCTAAGCTCATTTCCGAAATTTCACCAAGGTCTCTATTGGCTTGTAACCAAAGATATTCTTCTTGTTTATAGTTTGTTATCTCTATTTTGGTGGAATTCCTTAATAATATCAAATCATCCTAAACTTTCTTCAATTTCTCAATTAGAGGAGGACCTTTAATGTTGATATGACCCATCCATTCTTGAGCAACTCTCCCATAATGACTATGTTTTTAAACTTTACTCATCATTGCTTTTCTAGCCACAAAATCAGGGTTGAAAGAAATAATTGCATGATTGAGAGGTTGGGGAAAAGATGTATTAGTAACTTAAGACAATTAGATAGTAGCTCCATTGCCTTCTTTAACTCATCTTTTTCTTTCTTGATTTTTTTGGTCCTTTCCACCAGCCTAGAAGTAGTCACTTGGAAATTATGTGTGTCTCCATCCCTACTTGGTGGACACAAATCCACCTTTATTACATTGTAGTCAACTATGGTAAGCTTGGCCGAGGTCTTTCTGTGCAGACAGATGGGTAATTTCTATTCAAACAAGTGCCCTGAATTTCTATCCTCCATCAACCTTGAAGTTGTTTTGAGCTTCTTGGCCTTAGGGGATTTTTGCAAAAGCTTTCCTACCATATCATCATCTGAAAAACTAATCGATACTATATTTCTCTTCCTAGATAGAGTATTTTCTAGCCATGATGGTGAGAAAGAGGTACCAAGAATCTAGGAAGGTTCAGGTGTAGAGAATTGAAGGGCTATCTTTAAGGGAGGCGTCCTTGGTACATTTTTCAAATTAAAAGGGAAAGAATTTGGTGATTTACCCTTTTGTACACTCCTCTTAATTGTAGTTTGAGATGGATCTAGTTGCTCCTCAGGGGCACCAACCTCCATTGTTTCAATTTCTTGTTCTTGTTCATTTTCCTTTCCTCCTACTTATTTTTCTTTATCTTATTGATCTCTTGGATCACTATCCTTTGGGTAACTATCATCACATGTCCTCTTAGGACTTCCTCTCCTCTCTAGAGGCTTTTCACTATTTCCACTACCACTTGGTGGTAAGTTGTATTGTGCTAGAGATGGTGTTGTTGTTGAAGAGGATTTTACCACTTGGCTTGAATTAGTTTTCTCTCCAGTTCCTTATCTTCCCTTAGGTGGAGCTTTAGTAGCCTCACCTTTATTTTTAGTGAGCCAGATTTGTGTCCTCTTCATGACCACTATAGTGCTAGTCTCTAATTCCTTAGGTTCTTTGAGACTCCAATCAATTGGCACCATGGGTTGCATTTGTACATTGTTGGTATAGATAGGATCAATGAAATCAGTCTCATCATCTTCTACTCCTTCAACATCCCAACCTAACTTGAAGGTAATGATTTTCCTTAGAGTCATCCTCATTCAATTTCTCTTCCTCACTTCATAATCATCAACACAATCAACCCAATAATCTTCTAAGTCTGGCACATGATGAAATCTTAGACCAAGTTGAATATTATTCCTCACAAAGTTTTTGTTGTCAAAAGGGAGCCTTCTCTCATACATGGCGACATTATATCTCGCAATATCCCTTTCGATATTGAGGGCATTAAATTGAGACTTATATTGGTAATGATAGAGACCAATGGGAAAGGGAATGCCTATCTTCTTCCTTTCTATGCAAGTCTTGTTAACTTCTGTAATATATCTACAAACCTCTATTAGGATGAATTTGTCTTCAAAATATTTGGGAAATTTATGAGGTAGCATGTCATATCCTCCAACCCTCAAGTAGGTAAATATTTGAAATTGAATAAAAAAACTATCATATTTGTTAACCAACTAAAAGGCCTCAAGAGAAATCCTCTATCCTAAGTCACCTTGCAGTTCTTAGACCAATCTCATAGTGAATACATCGTTCACTCTCCTAAAATTCTTGTAAATTTTCTCCATTTGTAAGTTAGTATAGTACTCATAAATCTAAATTTGATCATCAAATTCATCAATAAGATTCAATCTGGGCTAGGGTCTTGTGCATGCCAACACATATAAGAGATACAAAGACATGTAGAAATATTTAGTAACAGAAAAATTAACTATCATATCATGCAACTTATCACTAATCATGGTTGCCCAATCTAGGTATTGCATTCCAACGCAGATGATTTTAATAAATAAATGCATCCACTCTTCAAAATCTTCGACATTCACACTATGCTTAAATCTATGTGGAAAAAAAATAATGTCTAAAATCTCATCCCAAAAATGTGACCTATGCAAGCTTTTAGGAAATTGAGATTTTCCGTTCTTTGGAGTCACAAACCATTGTTTAGCAAAGAAATTTTTGAAATACCCTTTTTTCTCAAAAAATTGGTACTATGACAATGTAAAATTGAAGTCCACAAAGGGCTCCCTCTCGGGAAATCTGAGACAACCACTAATGGTAGCTATGTTTAGAGTTATCAACACATTGTTGTCATTAGTTCTAATTTCCATATTCTCAGGATTATGGTGGTTTATACACTCCAAGATGAGGTCTATACATTGCATGGCTACAAGGAAAGTGACCGCTTCCAATAAACCACTCTCTACCAACCTTTGAGTGATAGGGCCCCTGTTTGTTTTGTTATTCTTTCCCAAAATTATCCCAAATTAACAATGACACAACCTAGTGTCGCCTACCTTTATTCCTTTATATTTACCTTTTCTTCTTTTTGATTTTATACTTCTGCCATGATTATGAATAGAAATAGGGAGAATGGGCCTCCTTAATTGATACCACTTGTTAGGAAATATTACATTCAACCCATAATCTTATTCATTTCCTACATAACCCATGAGAGATAAACATGCATACAAGTTGCCAATTTGCAAAGATCAAATAGGCAGGCCACAAGATAACACAAGATATACCTTAGGAAAACCCTCAAGAGGGAATAACCCAGCCTCTAAAAGCATCCATACTCCATCATATTATTCAGCAATAAAGCAATACAAGAGACAATCAATACCTCTAAAGCATCAAACCCTCCAATGCATTCCCATGTGTCCAAGCATGACTCCACACATCCCATGTCATGCTTCAAAAATGCACTCCACAAGAAGACTCAATAATGACAACCAACCCACTTAGCCAACCTAAACCACTATATGTGTGTTTGCTTTTATAGACACAAGCTCACACAAAATACTAGTGGTAAGGTAAAACCACGTACCACAAAACCATGTGAATACAAAACCACTAAACCCTTATTTAATATTGGGTACTAAGACATCACATTATTTAATATTTCTCCAATATTAAATTATTATCACATGCATCCCACACATTAAATAATAATACAATGTTACAATACAACATGAAGTGGGTCCCCAAATAATTACCTAGTGTGAATAACCACACCACCAAGGTGCATCACAACTAAATAATTATTCAATTACAATATTATTGACACTAGTACACAAACAACAATATATGACTAAACAAACTATTAAACATTGCATATAAATGACTAATTTTAGTCACGTGACTATTAGTATTTTATTTGTAGTCATTTATAACGCAACCAAATTTATGAATAAACTATTTTAATCATTTATTTGGTCATTGATTTGGTCATTGATTTAGTCGTATATTTAGTCATTAATTTAGTCATATATTTAGTCATTAATTTAGTCATTGATTGTTGTTAACTGGTCATTTATTTAGTCATGATAGTCATTTATGTAGTCATTTATTTAGTCATTACTTTAGTCATTAATTTAGTCATATATTTAGTCATTAATTTAGTCATTAATTTAGTCATATATTTAGTCATATATTTAGTCATTACTTTAGTCATATATTTAGTCATTACAAATCAAATCTATCTTAATTAATCCTCACAAATTTATGTATATAAACTTCAAGTATCATAGATATTCAAATGTTGAAGAAGCGCCATGAAATGAAGACTAAAATGATTGAACAAATATGATTGATAAGACAAAAAAAACAAACAAATTACAAATCAAGAGGAGCCACAACACAATATTTATGAGTGGAGAAAAAACCTCTCTGAAAATTTACTTCATTAAGCCTCATTGGAAAATCAAAATCTCATTGGTTACATTCAATATCTCAGTAACACTGTACAACTTACAAACACTATATAAATAAAATACTCCTATTTTCATATACTTATACTATTTTCCCCTTCCTTAACTGCAGTCCTTTTGGAAGGGCAACAACCTCCTATAAGGGCTCGACCTATTTAATCCCCTTGCAAATCCACAACTTTCCCATTGCTATTGGTTTCAACTCCTCCAAACTCTTCCTCACTGGTATTCACCTTTCACTTCTCCAATTTGGAGCCGCAGCCTGAAAATAAGGTTTCAAAATTTGCACATCAAAAACTTAGAAAAGTCAAATAATACAAATGATAAAATTCAAACATTTTTTTTCCTTTTCCAACTATGGCACCCTAAACATTGGCGCTAGATATAATGTTTCCTAGTTATCTCTTACAATTTTTAAAAAAGATGAATTCATGCAAGACAACAAACAAATAGACAATATTCAATTAGTGATATACAACTACCTTATTCCTGAACAACCGATCAATAGCTTGATTATTGATTGTAAATTTGTAATTGATATGCTTGAAAGTGTCCTTCTTGCTTGTGTGTGAATTGGAGCTTTGGATGAGGATATGAAAATCCATCAAAAACATATTTGGAAGTAGATTTTTATCTGATATTGTAGTTGCAAGTTCCACTAATTATAATAAAGATAAATAGTTTTACCTTTCTACATCAACTAATGCAATTCTGATAACTTTTAGAGGATCAACAATGCTAGCCTTTATCATATCAACATACTCACTTGCAAGTTGCAAAAAAAAATTAAACTTATTAATTAGACTCAACATCCAAGAAAGAAAAAGAAACTTCAAACATTATCAATTTAGTAAAAAAACATCAATTTCAAAGATCAAAGTAGCCAATGCTTCACTCTCTACATCCCCTGCTACAATCAAAAGAGGTCTTTGTTTCTGTGATAAATGCAACAATAAATTAGATTATTTGTCAAAACTTATCACTATGTACTTATGAACTCAAGATCATTCAAATTGTCAAACTAATCGACATGACTACCTAATTTCTTTCTATCACATACACTTTGGGTATACAAGATCATTGAGAATCCCAATTATTGAACTATGAAATTCAACAACGCAACGAAATTATATCTTAAGTAAAATGTAACTCAAATCAACATTACATGTCTCAGCTTATCAATTGATCTCAAATTGTATATGCACCTTTGTCATATAGCTTAAGGACATCTACAATAGATATGCACAAAATGAATTTGGTGGAGAGGCTTTAAAAACTTTCAAGTGAATACAATTCGCAAGTGTAAAGCCAAATTCCACAACCTTTGCCAACATCCTCCTTGCCTGTGCCAAAATGGGAGCTTTGAAACAAGATATGAATATCCATCAATGCATAGACAATACACGACAATATACCTATAAGAAATGTGGTCTATGGATTACAATATTGCAGGATATGCACAAAATGGATTTGTTGAAAAGGCTTTAGAAACTTTCAAGAAAATACAATTGGCAGGTGTAAAGCTAGATTCCACAACCTTTGCCAGCATACTCCCTGCCTGTAATAAAATGGGAGCTTTGGACAGGGCACGTACATCCATCAAAGCATAACAGAAGGTGGATTTCTATCAGATATTATGGTTGGAAATTCTCTAATAGATATGCATGCAAAATGTGGAAGCATAGGCAAGGCACATGAACTGTTTGACAGAATGCCTCAAAGAGATATCATCTCATGGAATGAAATGATTGCAGGTTTTGTAGAAAATTGTTTATTGAAAATGCTTTTGAAACTTTCAAATGAATGCAATTGGCAGGTATAAAGCTAATTTTTTTGCTAGAGTCCTCCTTTCCTATGCCAAAATGGGAGCTTTGGGACGGGCTATGAACATGCACCAAAGCATAATGGTAGGGGAATTTTTGTCAGATGTTATAGTTAGATATGCTCTGGTAGACATATATGCAAAATGTGGAATCATAGGAAAAACACCTGAATTGTTTGATAGAATGCCTCAAAGAGATGTCATCTCATGGAATGAAATGATTGATTGTAGAATGTGCACAAAATGGATTTGCAAGGAACCTCTCAAAATATTTGGATTAATGAAGCACTCTGGAAAAACTAGAAAAGGCTTAGACTTGGCAAATCAATTTCTAAACATTTTTTAAAAGAACTAAAGCAAGCAGCTGAAATTCAATCAAACTAATTAGAAAATTCCCTTGGGTAAATGGTGACATTACAAATTGGTAGTTTAAAACATGACTTGAAGTTATATATGAAAAAGTAAATGAACCTACAATTTTGTGCTAATACCATGCAATGGCTAAACCATCTTTCACTATCATAGGTTCCAAAATGTTCTCCATGTTAGACCATAATACAGTCAAATTAAAATCTATATTCAAGTTATAAATGTATTTATTCTTGGAGCTTTTCAAAGCAAACGACTATTAGATTGATACTAGTTGTGTTTGCACATGACATTTTTTGTGTGCAACAAATGAATAAGTCAGTTCAAAACCAAAAATTACAAGTGTGACCTTTTTTTCCCCATTATATTGGGACTTATGGCTAATAAAATGAATCTAAAATGTGGTGATAATAATCAAATTGCTTACCTTACCCTCTGAATCCCTTTCAAAAGATGACATTATAGTTCCCTTAATGAACTGGACACCTTTACTCCTATAGTAGTCCTCGTAGAAAGATGCTAACTTTGATGTAAATAACCAAGCCACTGAAATCATGGCCCTAAAGAAGATGAATCTCTAGTATTTATTAAAAACAAAACAATTGTAAGCATTATTCTATCACCATCATTGCACTGTGTTATAAACTCAAATGTACTGATGAATAGTGAATCAACATTCATTAAAAATGGGAATCATAAATAATGATAAATACTTTGTGATTGTCAAAAATCATTAGCATGTGGTATTTTACAATAATATGAAGAAGAAAAATAGAACTATGTGTATACAAGATTGATATGAAAGAAAGATTGCTTTAGTGTTTCTTTGGAAAGACCATTGTTACATGCATAAAAAATGGAGAAAGATGAAACTAAGTATATACAGGATGGATAGGAAAGAAATCTTACTTAAGTGTTCCTCTGGAAACACCATTGTTGCATGTATTTTATTGGTAACTAATGTTGCAACACATTCCATGCCTATGTATCCACTGCGAATTACAACAGCCTCAACACTAGTGCATGAGGCCATAACACTCACAAGTTTGGTTGCATCATTTAAATCTCACAAATAGATTATATTTTTAGCATCTGATCCATTTACTCGAAATTACTCAAGCTTCAAAACCTAGATGAAAACATCAATTGACATGAGAAAAAACTTAATCAACTCAACAATCAAGCTCATTACCTCGTCATTCCCATTTGGGTGTCTTTGAAACCAATTGAGATTCAAAACCTGCAACATCAACAATCATAATCAACAACTCAACCAATCAAAACCAAGCATAAGCTAAGTAAATTAACAACTCGGTCAATAAATTTTTTGATAGTCCAAAGACATGTTTGTATACCAAAACTATATGTAGTGCAAAACTAGCAAAAAATACAAATGAATCAAGTATAAACTAAGCAATCCTTTTGCTAAAGTCAAAGGCACAAGTGTATTATGTACATAACCTTTGAACAAGCATTTTATAAGAATTTTATTTAACTTTTAATAGACACAAACCTAGACATACATATATAATATATACTTTGCTAACAGAGGGACCCAAATTGTCATACCAAATATTGTTGAAACACATATCTTGCAAGACCATAGTGTAATAGTTTAGGTTTAAAGCTAGATTCCACAACCTTTACCAGCATACTCCCTACCTATAATAAAATGGGAGCTTAGGACAGGGTATGTACATCCATCAAAGCATAATAGAAGGTGGATTTCTATCAGATATTATGGTTGGAAATGCTCTGATAGATATGCATGCAAAATGGGGAAGCATAGGCAAGGCATGTGAACTGTTTGACAAAATTCCTCAAAGAGATGTCATCTCATGGAATGCAATGATTGTAGGTTTTGCAGAAAATTGTTGTTGAAAAGGATTTTGAAACTTTCAAATGAATGCAATTGGCAGGTATAAAGCCATTTTTTTTGCCAGAGTCCTCCCTACCTATGCCAAAATGGGAGCTTTGGGATGGGCTATGAACATGCACCAAAGCATAATGGTAGGGGAATTTTTGTCAGATGATATAGTTGGATATGCTATGGTAGACATATATGCAAGATGTGGAATCATAGACAAAACACCTGAATTGTTTGACAGAATGCCTCAAAGAGATGTCATCTCATGGAATGAAATGATTGATTGTAGAATGTGCACAAAATGGATTTTGCAAGGAACCTCTCAAAATATTTGAATTAATGAAGCACTTTAAAAAACTAGAAAAGGCTTAGACTTGGGAAATAAATTTCTAAATAATGGTGGATCTCATGTATTTTGTGGTTGATAGGCTAACTAGGTATGTTTAAAAAAAAATTCTATAGGTTTCACAAATTACACCTCCCAATTCACCATGCAATATATGTCAGCTATATACAGGTGAAAGACCAAGATTTAAAATTTGTCAGCAATTTCTAGAAAGAACTAATTGAACTTGGTAGTACCTTATTGACTCCAAAGTACAAGTTATTTCCCTCCAATGGGTAGGCAAGAAAAAATAGTAAATAGATATCTGTAGGGATTTAGCAAAATGTTATTTCCATTAAGTCTCATTTTGGAGAGAGCAAGAAAGTGGATGTATAGAATTTGGGCCTTTAAATCCTAGGAAAAAGCAGACAACTAAGGGGATGATTGTACCAAAAAAAAGAAATATAAAAAGGAAAACTTACAAACTAGATAATTTTAATAGTAACAGGTTTGATGTAATACTAATCACTTATTTGCTCATTAATAGAATGTTTTACTCAATGTTTGAATTTTTATCTGATGGTTTTAGTTTTGACCATTGAAGATGAAAATTGAATGGATTAATTTGCTGACATATGTTTAAAAAATAAGTCATCTTAGTACCCTCCATGTTTGTAAATTTCTATACAATTTAATGCTTGTAACAAATTAATTAGCCTTATATGTGAGCTTCTCAATTAATAATCTCACTTTACTTTTAATACTCCATAAACCTCTTAACAAACTTAAAGTTTGTTTGATTCATCTAAAACCTTACAATGATCTATTATTATTACCAAAATTATTTTATGTGATGATGTGTGAGATAGCTCACTCAGACATAGGGAAAAAGATTCTAAAGTGTTCACACAGTTCATCCATAAAATATTCTACAATCCAACTTGTTAGTGCTTGTCTCTGCTTTGACAACTGCAGTGTTTCATGGAACCAATTTTATAGAATAATCAAACTAAAGCAAGCTCACAAACTCAAGTTTTATTAACTATGTGGAGTGTGGAGGCACTTGGTTTGAGTTGCTCATTAATATTCTTGTTCATCTTTTATGAAGTGTGATGTGCTCATACTTTTCACTGCCTCAGGTCATCATATAGCTACTAATATCAAGTCTCTCTTATGACATCCATGAATTTGATTGTTGTAACAAATTCTCAAATGCCAACTAGTTCAAGTATGGACATAATTTAGAACTTAACATTTGCATAATGGACGGGCTTGCAAGAAAATATATCTTTTTGAATGAATCTTTTGAAAACATATCTAGTTAAGAGTCTTGGCATGGATGGGTATATGTATTGTTCATTAAAATAATTATTTCACTTTTGTAGAGTGCATTTTGAAGTGCCATTTCTACTTGGGTTTGGAAAGTTTGCGATTTTTTTTGTCATGTATAATGTAGCTATATTGAGCACACACAAACATCACACAAATATCGGCCCATCATTGGAACCACCACCCAAGTCCCGATGACAGGCATGAACTCCACCAATGACATCCCCATCAGACCATTTTGAGAATAGGAGACCTTGTCCCGCTGATGGCCTGATGAAGCATATCAGTGAGAAAATTGATTATCGGTGGGAGTGAAGTATTAGTTCTGTCGATCATCCGATAACTCTTATTGCATTACAATTTACATATATAGTTGATCATTAAGTGTACCTGGTTGACCTTCATGCCTGTGTTGGCTATATTGAGGACACCCTAAACATTATTACTAAGATGCTAGTTAAATTTGTGGTACATGTGGATCATATATGAATATAGGCTGAGTATTTCCAACAACATTGCATTTTTAGTTGGATCCTAAAAATGCTGCAACTTATATTCTTCTCTAAAACATCTGTACAAGGTTGAAATAGTAAAGAGATTGATAAAAGATAGAGGAATTAAAAAGATACCTAGATGTAGTTGGATTAAGGTTGTAAACTGGTACATGTTTTTTGTGTAGGACCCACAAACATGGCAAAGCTATGCAAAGTAGGAGAAATTGGCTTGGAAAATGAAGGCAACAGGGTATAAAGAATCATTTATCTACCACCATAATGAAAAGTTAGCAATTGCCTTTGGTTTGTTAAAGATGGCCCCTGGTACAACTATTAGAGTTGTTAAGAACCTTCAAGTATGTTCTGATTGCCACACTGCATCTCAAAGGAGAAATTCAATACTTGGAGGGCTCAATTATCATGATTCCCACACCTCATGCACTACAAGACATTCCTTTGGATTAGATTTTTTGTAGAATAGGAAAAAATATTCCTCAAATGCAAATGCATAATGCCTAGAGAGACCTAATTTTGTTGATTTCTAATGCCAATTAAATGGCTGGAATACAACCCATAACTTAGGGAGTCAATCTCCTCAGTTTCCATGAACACTATGGGAAAAAATCAACTCTCAACTACCATCTTCCCAAGCAGCAACTTGGCATCCAAATCATGGTTTGCCTCTGAAACTATATCCTTAAAAGAAAACTCCTTGATCAATAAGAGTTAATCTTACTGTTATCACCTGAAATTGCACCCTGTTGAACCTGATGTTCAACACCTCAGTGTAACAAGGGAAGACCTCTAAAGTTGTGGGTTACTTTAAGATAGAGGTCAACCTCTGGAGAAGGTTGGCTTCCTAGTTGGTAATATTAGTTAACTACTAATCTTTGTGAGGTAAAAGGAGAAGGAAAACATAAATTGAAAATTACTCCTATGGTGATACACCAAATTTGTTCAAACATGAACAACTGCTTAACACACAGTTTTCAATCAACTAGTAAAAGCTGATATGCACAACTCAATACTCATATGATATTGCATAAATGTTTCATAAGAAAGGTATGATAAATACAGTCCTAGAAGGAAGATAAATTTTCCTCACAACTAAAATCTATTTGCATTACCAACATAACCTATTAACCTGCAATATACATATCTCCTCTGCTTAAAAGTGCTATTAATGAGACAATTAACAAGGAATAAGAGAAACTCACATGTAAATTTATCAATCATTCAACACACTCAATAAAATAGATAGCTGAGAAGGCAGAAGCTGCTTTCTTTATTGATCTCCAAAGGTGAAACTGTACATACAATGTTTGTAAATGAGTTACAAAACTCAGTATTCTCCTCTAAGGACTCACATAAGTCACAAAGCTAAAAAATGAAAGTAAGAACTCTCTTCAAAAAAGAGGCAAAAATGCCATATATATCAAAACTAAAAGTGTTGCCCCTTTGTTTTTAAGGTTTTACAAAATATCATCTTTTTCAGAAGGATCGACCGTCAAATCTTTTGGAAATAAAGCTAATGCATTCAATGTGCATCCTCCATGTCCACTCTCGAACTTCCTTGAAGAGCTGCCTTCAATGCCCTTGGAGTATTATCATTAATATCAATCTGCCTTTTGCCAGTAGACCTCACAGCTGTCCCCGAGACTAATGACTTCTTCTTTCTTTCGGCCTTCTTCCTGCTTAAGATCTTCTGTAGGTTGACTTCCCCTGCAAGCAGCTTCAGACTTTCCCATTAGATTTTCACACCATTGTTCACCGAGCTGCTCGATTGTCTTTGATCTTAAAAAAAATTCCATGTCATTTATGCTTTGCTAATCTCATTCATAGGGGTAGTCAAATAGTCAAACGACTAATGGTTCACCTTTGGTTCTCTCTGATTGGTTGAACATATGCCACAAAAGATCCCAGGCGGTCAAAGGTTACTCAGCCAGAATTGCATGTCAGTGAGACACTGTCCGTGTCTCCCCGATGCGATCATACTCTATAGCAGCATCAACATAGCACACATCTGTCGGGAGGACCTCATAGCGAGTGGAAAAAGTTACACCGATGTCAATGATGGTCACCCAGACTGTCACTGTCGGCCAGAGGTCACAATGAGTGTAAGCCATTCTGCCAAAAGTCTCGGCGAGCCTCAAGAGTTATATCGCTATCACATAAACCATTGGCAAGACAAACATTCATCGGCAAGAGGTCACAACGGATTTCATTAGCCATACCGATATCCTTTTCCATCGCTGAGACCTCACTTGTCGGCAGGACATCATATCGAGTGCAAATCTTTTGCTCGGAGTCTCCTCGATCTCAAGCTTGTGAACCACTGTCGGCAAGAGCTTCCTTGTCGATAAGAGATTACACCGAAGGCATAACCTTCAGCAAGACATTCAGTAGTTGGCAAGATATCATGTCGAGCTCCTCCATTCTCTTTGAGCTCATTTCATTTTGGCAAGACCCCTTCTTGGTCGGTGAGACCTTTCACCGAGATCTCAATTTTGCCGAGATATTATCGGGTCGGCAGGACCTCTCCCCGAAGGTAAATAACTCTCCCTGATGCTGGCCTTGTGAACAACTTTTGGTGTGACTCCCACCAGTTGGGAAGACTTCATAGCAGGTGGCAAGAGTCACGCTGATGTCCCTTTCTATTTCGGCAAGACTATCAGCAGTTGGCAAGACCTTACATCGAGCGCCAAACATTACACTGAGACCTTTTCATTTTGGCGAGACCACCCTCGATCGGGGAGACATCATAGTGAAGGCACAAGCTTTCTCCGAGACCTCCATTCATCGGCAAGACCTTATGCTGAAGGAAAAATCCTTCGACGAGCTCATTTCATCATCTATCAGTAGGACCCTAGCGGGTCGGGAAGACTTCTCCTCGAAGCAAACCCCCCTCGTCGAGACTTTTCTGGGTCCGCGAGACCACGATCATTCGGCCAGACTTTATGCCGAAGGCAATCCCCTTCAGTGAGACCTTGTGCACAATGGTTGGTGTGACTTCTTTCTAGCGGAGAAATACATAAAAAATCCTGTGACTGAAATGTCTAGGTGACTGGTGTATTGCAAATGAATAGAACCATACTGTCAGTCGACAAGACATCTAGCTGGTCTTAGTGACTTTCTTCATTAGGAGTTTTATACAAAATTTGACTGAGGCAGGATTTCCAATAGACTTCCTCGTGAAATAGCATCAGATGCATGATTTAATCCTTCACAAAAATGTCCCCATTTGGCCTTCATGAACACCTCAAACATAGATTGACTTATTGAGCTCGCAGGTGAAAATTAGGTAACATTTCTAGTGACCTCAGCTGGATGTTTGCCTGCTAAACATGAAAACTAGTGGCCTATAATTGTCCACTGGGCTTGGAGTCACTTAGCAACTCAGAGGTTGATTTAAAAAAATAGCTTTATACATGGCTCAGACACATTTGGTAACTTAAGAAACCGATCACCTAGACATTTAAGAAAACCAAAAAGTACAAAAGTGAAAATATTTACTGTGCTGGGACAACACTTAGGGAATGCAATAACAACTAAACTAAAGTATGTACAAGGAGGAACTTATCAAACCTCAAAACAAGGCTTCAGGTGTATCCCATTGACTGGGATAGGAAGCTCTTCACCTTCAGTTGTGGCCAGTTGGTAAGCATTATGTTCTTTGCAGTCTTGGATAATAAATGGACCCATCCACATGTTTTCAAACTTGGTGTGATGGCCCGACCTGCCCTTTAGAACATCCCATTTCAACACAAGATCTCCCACCACAAAATTTCTTGATCTAGTTTTCTTATCAAATGTTCTTTTAGTCAGGATTTGCTGACGTTCCATGTTCTTCATAGCCTTGTTTCTAGTTTCTTCTAACTCCATCAGTTGAGTATATCTTAAGGCAAGTGGATCAGTCTGTTCAAACATGACCAACTGCTGGCAATGTCCAAGGCGTGCAACTCAATAGAAATAGGTAATTTTGCTTCTTTACCATACACCAACATGTAAAGTGAGTTCCCAATCACCTTCTTAGGGGTAATCTATCTGCCCAAAGAGTAGTCTTTAGCTTGGCATACCAATCCCTCTGATTGCTTTGAAGCATCTTTTTAATAATGTTAATCAAATTTTTATTAGTGGACTCTGCAAGTCCATTGCCTTGAGGATAATAGTTGGAGCTTTTGTTCAAGTAAATGCCATTCTTCAATGCCCAATTGGCAACCTTCAAACCAACAAATTCCAGGGCATTGTCAGAAATTATAGAATCTAGGATTCTAAATTTGCAAACCATGTCTTCATAAAAATTTAGCACTATTGTTTCATTAGCTTCGTTCAGGGGCAAAGCTTCTGTCCATCGTGTAAAGTAGTCCGTTGTTGTGATAATCCACCGATGACCTGTACTTGAGGGTGGATTAATTTCCCTTATGAAGTCAATTCCCCACTTCATAAATGACTGCTCTACCTAAATTGGTTGTAATGGCAAAGCAACAAGCCTTTCCTTGCCTAAAAACAAGGCACATTTTGAACATCTCCTGACATATGTATGTGCATTCTTAAACAAGTTAGGCCAATAATAGTCTGCTCTTAAAATCTTATATGTTGTTGTCCTTGCAACATAGTGACCTCCAGAAGGTCCGTCATGGAACTCATGTAATATCTGATCCACTTGATCATTATCAACACACCTGAGCAGTACTCCATTGTGATCTTTCCTATATAACACATCATCAATCAAGATGAAGGGAATAGACTGAAGTCGGTAGTACCTCCTCTTCATTCTGTTCAGATTAGGTGGACATTCCTCGGCTCTCAAAAATGTGACATCTCCTGCAACCAGCTGGTAGCTTCATCATCTGCTGTCCCAACATTAACCAAAACTGAGTCTCGTTCATTCTCTACTGCTGAAATGTCTTCGTTAGCCAGCTGCTGGCACAAACCTTTTCCCCTCACTAATTTAGTGACCTGAATATCCACATCATACTCCACAACTCTTGTGATCCATCCAGCTCGCTTTTCATTTAGATCTTTACTAAGCAAAAATTCTTTCACGCTGGAATGTGCCACTTGTAGATGAATTTTGTTATGAGACAGTAGATGTGTAAATTTCTTCAAACTTTTCACAACAACCAACACATGTTTTTCTATGAAGGTGTACTTCTGCTCATAATCTTCTAGACCCTTGCTGAAAAAAGCAATGGGCTGCTCCAATCCTTCTACATTTTTTTGCACCAAAATTGTAGAAATTACATTGAAACTACCAAAAGCATACAAGGTAAAATCCTTGCTGAAATCTGGGTTAACTAATGTTGGGGCTAAAGCTAACGCCTCCTTAATAAGTTGAAAGCTGTCCCTTGCTTCTCGGGTCCATCTAAACTCTGAATTCTTTTTTAACATAGCTGTAAGGGGTTTTAACAAGGCTGCTATATCAGGCAGGAACCTTTTGATAAAATTAATATGACCAATGAAACTCTGAAGTCCCTTCTTATGCTAAGGTAAGGGAAGCTCCAAGATTGCTGCAACTATTTTAGGATCCACAGTAATTCCATCCCTAGATACGACATACCCAAGAAGCTTTCCTTCATGAACAGAGAAAGCACATTTCTTGGGATTCAATGATATACTGAACTCCTGACAACTTTCAAAAATCTACCTCAAATGGTCAATGTGATCCGCTGTCTTCTTGGAATAGATAGTGATGTCATCAAGGTATACTAAAACAAACTTATACATTAAGTTGCTAAAGGCCATGTCCATAGCCTTTTGGAAGGTTGCTCCAGCGTTAGACAAACCAAATGGAATTTTCCTATATGCCATTGTGCCCCACTTTGTGGTGAAGGTAGTTTTAAATTGATCTTCTTCCCTTACCAAAATCTGGTTATAACCAGAATATCCATCCAGTAAAGAAAAACATTCAGAACCTGACACACATTGAAGAATCTGCTCCATAGACGGAAGAGGGTGCCTGTCCTTTAACGAAGCTTTGTTCAAATATTTGAAGTCTACACATAATCTAAGCTCCCCATATTTCTTCCTGATGGGAACTAGATTTGCAACCCAGCTAGTATGCTTAATGGGAAAGATAATCCCACTTTCTATAAGTCTGAAAACTTCTTTCTACATTAATGGCTCTAGTTTGGGATTAACTTGCCTCTACTTTTGCCTTATGAGTTTGGTTGTTGGCTCCAATTCTATTGTATGTCGTGCAAGACGTGGATCAAATCCCTTCAAATCTCTGTATTCCCAGGCGAATATGTCAATGAATTCTTGGAATAATTGTAGAAAAGATTGCTTTTCAGTAGCAGTGTTTATTTTTCCTATCTTGAGGCTTCTCTTGGGTGCAATTTCTAAGTCCTCATAATGATCTTGCTAAACAAATAAGTTGGCTTTATTACTTTTAACTTGATCATTCGAGTTGAAAATACTTTCTAAGGTGACCAAACCTTTAGGAAAATTGTTATTCTTTAATTGCAATACCTGGTCTCCATACTGCTATTTAATTCTCTCCTGGTTTAATGTTGCAAACACATCCTCTTCAAGTAGAAACTGCAGAATCTGCTCACCACTCTCAAAGACCTGCCAGTTAACATTGTTGTCGGGCACTGAAGGCCTAATAATAACCTTGATGTGCTGCTGATTACACCCCTTCCTTACGTTGTTCAGAATGTCAAACTGAGCTCCCACAACTGCTAATCTATCAACATGCTGATTTTGATTTCTTGGAATTGAAATGATATTGAAAGCCCCAAAATCCTTAATGAGGTCCCAAACCCTATGCTTATACAATTTAAGAACATCATTTTTAACAACATTCAGGCCTCTAACCTGATTTACTATCAATTCACTGTCCCCATGCACCTTCAAGCACTTATTCCACATTTCCTTGCCCATTCCAGCCCTTGAATAAGACCTTCATATTCTGCTATGTTATTAGTGCACGAAAATGCAAACCTAAAGGCTGCATAATATCTTTCAGCTCTTAGGGAAACCAATAATGCACCCCCACTAGCGCCATGCCTGCTTCTTGAGCCATCAAAATACATTTCTCAGACCTCATCTTGCTGATCATAATCATTCACTGGCCTCTTAACCAAGTTAGGCATCACTACATCAACTTCTTGAAACATGTAGTTACCCATACTAGCATCCGACACCAAGTCACTTTCATCACTAGAAGTTTGGCCTGCTGCCCACTCATCTAAAAGTATATCAGGAATATCACCAACAACAATTCGAGGATCAGAGACAGTAGCATGCTCGTCTAGTTCAAAGATTATACAATTGGCATTTATCGCACTAGGTATATAGGGTTCTATATTGTCTTTTGCAAGTAACTCATACTTAATGGTTACTTTGGTTCCATACCTAGTATGGAACAACATGTGAGACCAATCAGATGAAAGGTATCCCCCTATTTTAGCCGTAAACTCTCTTGACAAACATAACCCAAAATACGAAGGCAAATCTGCCACATAAATGTCTTGGGAAATTGAAAAATTAGGGCAAGCATGCAGAGTTAAGCTAGCATCTTTGATAAGACCCATTGTATTAACATATGAGCCATCCAGCTAGACTACTCCTTTCTCTAAAGGTTCATACTTTAAACCTAATTGATCAGCTACTTGCTTGGGCACCACAGAACAGGTAGCTCCACTACCTACCATACAATTGTGCACTAAATTTTTTCCAATAATCAATGAAACATAGAATGGAGGAGTTCTCACATTCTTACCTTGAATCATAGATTCCCTTTTGCTATTGGGATTAGCAACTTTCCCTTGGTCATCATTAGCCATCACAACTTTTTGGGAATCAACAACTTGTTCAGGATTTACATCTTCAAATAATGCTTTTTTAAGTAGATCAGCCCGTCCAGGAATGCTTAAGGAGTCCCACATGGTCATATTCACATTCATCTTCTTCATGTTGTCCACAATGTTATAAGGTATAATTAAAGGTACCTTATGATGTACTTTAGCAGCAACCAGTTCTTTATTCTTGTGAGGTTGCTCATTGATTGGTAAGACAGTAGTTCTTTTTGGTACATTTAGAATAGGTGTGGATGATGCTTCTATAGTTGCAAGCCCCTTATTCTTATCATTTGATTGATCCACCTCTAGAACTCCTTTCTTAGCTCGTGTATTGGCTGCAATTGCAGAATCAACATTCACATCACAAAACTCTTCACTTTGCCAATTTAAAAATGCAGTCTCATTAAAATGTATATCTGGTTGTTGTTTAGGTATATTGGAAGGTGCATCTAGCTATGGAATGACAACATTTTGGACCATAAATGCCTGATTGACTAACCCATTTGAGCATGAGGCTGGGTTATGCACTTGATTACATGAATAGCACCATTCATTTTCTATCACAAAGTTATTCTGGGCTGGAACCATATCTTTCACTGGACTTGTAGCATTAAGAGGAACTGCATTATAAGATTGGAATGGTCTTTGATTAATATTTTTCCTCTGATAAGCACCTTGATAGGGTTTCCTATTTTGCTGATATTGATATCCCTAATTTTGATAAGACTGATTTGCATTCTGGCCTTGTTGTTGGTTCCGTTGTTGGAAATTTGGCCTTGCCACTTGATACTGTTTCTTCATGCTGATCAACTCATTTCCCATAGTTTGTAAAATGCTTTCTATCTTATGTTGACTAGACTTGATCTCTTGCAATTCACTTGATGGTCTTGCAGCTGACCCTCCCTGACTCACAACAATGGGTAATGCTGGAACAACAGGTAAAGGGGCTAAAGATGGCATTTGCAATGGCATATTTGATTGAATTTCAGGGAAGTAGGGCATAGGTGGCCTAGGTGCTAACTTGCCTGCTTGAATGAGGTTATTTTCTACCTTAATAGCTATACTATAAGCTTGAGGTAAAGAAATACCCCCCATGGACTGTATCATGACTGAGATATCACTATTTAAACTTTTCAAATAGTATAAAAATGCATAATCAGTAGAAGGCCTTACTATAGCAGGTATTCTGTTCCAAGTCTTTTGAAATCGGATATTGAAGTCCTCCATTTGTTCTTGTGGGGCCCTTTTAATGGTTGTTAACTACTCCACCAAAGATAGGTGATCAAAATTTTCCTCAAAAAATCTAGTAAATTCATCACCAAGTTCATCCCATGTTCTTATAGAACCCACCGACAAGCTTCTAAACCATTCCAACGCCTTCTTCTTGAAAGATGCAGCCAACAATCTCACAGCTACATTTTCTTGTGTCACATGATGCACATTGCACAATGCTGCCACATCTCTGATATGTTCAAAAGGTGTCACTTGCGTTTCTCCAGTAAACTCTGGTAACCCTTTTAACGCCGCCAATGGAATGTCATCATGTTGTGCTAGATTAAGGGGACTCCCCTAGTTGAATAGTATGAAAGTAAAGGCCCTTGGTGCCACCATTGAGCTGGAATGCGTTGGTATGCTTGGTGAAGCAAGACTTGAACTTGGTTGAGAAGTATTTGCTATAGCAACAATACTATTTGTTGAACAATTGAAAACCCCAAGTGAGGAGGCATAAATTTCTGTTCTAAGAGCAGGAGATGCTGAATGCCTAGCTAGAGGATCTCTTCTTCTTCTCCTTTCATATGAAAACAGTGCCTTGTCACTAACACCAGGTGGTGTTGATTGAACTCTAAGAGAAGGAATAGTCCTCCTGAGAGTTCTCTCTTTTCTTCTCGGAGGAGATAAATGCAAAAACTCTACAACTTTTGAACTTCTGGTTTCTATTTTTCTCATATAAACAAACACATTGATCCTTTCCTCCACACAGAGTCGCTAGATATGCTTAAAAATGACCTCTAAAAGGCTATTAGCTCACTGTCAGCACATCAAAACAACAAGACTTAGGAATTTTACTTCTAACTCTATCCCACCAGGTGTGCCAAAAACTGTTATCACTTGAAATTGCACCCTATTGAACCTGATGTTCAACACCTCAGTGTAACATGGGAAGACATCTAAAGCTGTGGGTTAATTTAAGACATAGGTCAACCTCCGGAGAAGATTAGCTTCCTAACTGGTAATATTACTTAACTACTAATCTTTGTGAGGTAAAACGAAAAGGAAAACATAAATTGAAAATTACTCCTATGGTGATACACCAAATTTGTTCAAACATGAACAACTGCTTAACACATAGTTTTCAATCAACTAGTAAAAGTTGATATGCACAACTCAATACTCATATGATATTGCATAAATGTTTCATAAGAAAGCTACGATACATATAGTCCTAGAAGAAAGATAAATTTTCCTCACAACTAAAATCTGTTTGCATTACCAACATAACCTATTAACCTGCAATATACACATCTCCTCTGCTTAAAAGTGCTATTAATGAGACAATTAACAAGGAATAAGAGAAACTCACATGTAAATTTATCAATCATTCAACACACTCAATGAAACAGATAACTGAGAAGGCAAAAGCTGCTTTCTTTATTGATCTCCAAAGGTGAAACTGTACATACAATGTCTATAAATGAGTTACAAAACTCAGTATTCTCCTCTAAGGACTCACAAAAGTCACAAAGCTGAAAAATGCAAGTAAGAACTCTTCAAAAAAGAGGCAAAAATGCCATATATATCAAAACTAAAAGTGTAGCCCCTTTGTTTTTTAGGGTTTACAAAATATCAGCTTTTTCAGAAGGGTCGACCCTCAAATCTTTTGGAAATAAAGCTAGTGCATTCAATGTGCATCCTCCGTGTCCACATCGGTGAAAAATCGCTCCAAGGATGGCCCTTCAGATCTTTTGCAACCATGCATTTAATGTGATAACCTCTGGCCTCCGTGTCCACTCTCGAACTTCCTTGAAGAGCTGCCTTGAATGCCCCTAGAGTATTATCATTAATATCAATCTACCTTTTGCTAGTAGACCTCACAACTGTCCCTGAGACTGATGACTTCTTCTTTCTTTCGACCTTCTTCCTGCTTAAGATCTTCTGTAGGTTGACTTACCCTACAAGCAGCTTCAGACTTTCCCATTAGATCTGCACACCATTGTTCACCAAGCTGCTCCATCGCCTTTGATCTCAGAAAAAGTCCGTGTCGTTTACGCTTTGTTGATCTTGTTCACAGGGGTAGTCAAATAGTCAAACGACTAATGGTTCAACTTTGGTTCTCTCTGATTGGTTGAACATATGCCACAAAAGATCCCAGGTGGTCAAAGGTTACTCAGCTAGAATCACATGTTGGTGAGACACTGGTTGTGTCTCCCCAATGCGATCATACTCTATAGCAGGATCAACATAGCACACATCTGTTGGAAGGACCTCATAGTGAGCGAAAAAAGTTACACCGATGTCAAAGATGGTCGCCCAGACTGTCGCTGTCGGCCAGAGGTCACAACGAGTGTAAGCCATTCTGCCAAAAGTCTCGGTGAGCCTCAAGAGTTATATCGCTATCACATAAACCATTAGCAAGACAAACATTCATTGACAAGAGGTCACAACATATTTCATTAGCCATACCGATATCCTTTTCCATCGTTGAGACCTCACTTGTCAGCAGGACATCATACCGAGGGCAAATCTTTTGCTCAGAGTCTCCCTGATCTTAAGCTTGTAAACCACTGTCGGCAAGAGCTTCCTTGTTGGTAAGAGATTACACCAAAGGCATAACCTTCAGTAAGACATTTAGCAGTCGGCAAGATATCATGTCGAGCTCCTCCATTCTCTTTGACCTCATTTCATTTCGGCAAGACTCCTTCCTGGTCGGCGAGACATTTCGTCGAGACCTTGATTTCGCTGAGATATTATCAGGTCGACAGGACCTCTCCCTGAAGGTAAACAACTCTCCCCTACGCTGGCCTTGTGAACACCTTTCGATGTGACTCCCACCAGTTGGGAAGACTTCACAGTGGGCAGCAAGAGTCACGCCGATGTCCCTTTCTATTTCGGCAAGACTATCAGCGGTTGGCAAGACCTTACACCGAGCGCCAAACATTACATCGAGACCTTTTCATTTTGGCGAGACCACCCTCGGTCGGGGAGACATCATAGCGAAGGCACAAGCTTTCACCAAGACCTCCATTCATTGGCAGGACCTTATGTCGAAGGAAAAATCCTTCGGCGAGCTCGTTTCATCATCTGTCAGTAGGACCCTAGCAGGTCAGGAAGACTTCTCCCCAAAGCAAACCCCCCTCGTCGAGAACTTTTTGGGTTCGCGAGACCACGATCATTCGGCCAGATTTTATGCTGAAGGCAATCCCCTTCGGCGAGACCTTGTGCACAACAGTCGGTGTGACTTCTTTCTAGTGGAGAAATACATAAAAACTCCTCGGTGACTGAAATGTCTGGGCGACTGGTGTATTTCGAATGAATAGAACCATATTGTTAGTCGGGAAGACATCTAGATGGTTTTAGCGACTTTCTTCATCAGGAGTTTTATCCCAAATGTGACTGAGGCAGGCTTTCCAATAGACTTCCTCGTGAAATAGCATCAGATGCATGATTTAATCCTGCACAAAAATGCCCCCATTTGGCCTTCATGAACACCTCAAACATAGATTGCCTTATTGAGCCCGTAGGTGAAAATTAGGTAATACTTACTATTCCAAGTGTCCTTCAAATGTTGCCTATTCATTACTTTGATCCACCACCTTAATTTCCTAAACACAAGATGAGATTAACAATTGAGATGCTTTGGCTTTGATGATCAATGATATCAATGGATAGTTGAACTACCAAGGTGGAAGGTGGACCAATCTACCAAAATATACCAGATGACACCACATGGTTCTACAATAGCTAATTGATCATCTCTTATAATGCACTCTAACCCCACTCAATTAATGGTTTAGATCAATTTTATGTCAATATTAATGGTCAAGGGAGATCTTCTCTTTAGCCCAAAATTACTTGAACATATTTGACTTCAAAATCCAACCAAGACATGTCATGTAAACTTATATTTTTGCACTTGACTATATACCCTTTGATTCACCTTGAAGATCAAAAAATTCAAAAAATTAGTAGACTACTAAAGTGTTGAATGGTATGATTTATCAAAGTACATACATCCACCAAAGTTCATTAGATCACACCACATGGTTTCACCAAAACCATTTGATAAAACTGCTTGATATCTATAGGCTTTACTTAAACATCAATCAACATTGAAAGTGTAGATCAACTTGCCCCAAAGATTAGTGATTACGACCGATTGGTGGATGGCTAAAGTGTTGAGTGGTTTTATTCACTAAAGTGGAAACACCACTAAAATCCACTAGTTCATGCCACGTGGACATATCATATGCACCTAGCCTCCTAATTTCCATCAATTCCCACAATTTTCTCCTATGAAGATTGACACCTTCAATAGATGGTTGAGGAGATTGGTAGCTTGATCTACTGATATGCTACAATACACTAGATTGTGCCAAGTAGCCACAATGTCCATTGCCAAATAGGGACCCTAACACAGACTTGTTGCACCTCTATCCCAATAAGGATCATACACCTCAGCATCCCTTTGAAAAACGCTCCATGTTGGAGATGCCCATGCTAACAATAGAGACCTTTTTGGTAGATCAATATATGGAAGGCCACAGTATGATTCCAATGGAGAAGGAAAAATATTAATAGGTCATAGTGAGCTACAATATTATCTATCCCTTATGAATCAACAATTACCAATTGAGAGCCAGTTTATCTCAAAATTAGTAGATCATTTAAATGCAATTTTTTTCCTAAGTACAGTTCAAAATGCAAGGGAGTCATGCACATGGTTGGGATACACTTATCTTTAAATTTGCATGCTATGAAACCTAGTTCTATATGGTCTATTTGTTGATGCTTTACATAAAGACAATACCTTAAAAGAGAGAAGGGAAGACTTGGTAAGCATAGCTATGATTTTCAATTTAGTACATAGTAATTTTACTATGGTATTGTTAGACAAGTATGACCCTTGCATTTTACTTTAATGTTACTTGTTAGTGCTTCTGATAATTGAACTCTTTATGTTAACAAATACATTCAGCTACAACTATCTTGGACAAAAGTAATTTGGTGAAATATGATTGGAAAAGTGGATATTTCATGTTAATGATCTAGGATGGATAACCAGTTATTACTACATCACTCATGGGACAATGGCTACTTATAATGAGCACTTGAAGCCAACAATGGGTGATATTGAGCTATGTTTATTGTTTTCATTAAGTGAAGAGTTTAAATATTTGACAATAAGAGAAGAGAAGATTGAACTTGCAAAGCTCTTAGACCGTGTTCCTATTCCAGTGAAGGAGAGTTTGGAGGAGCCAAGTGCCAAGATCAATGTTTTTCTCTAGGCTTACATTTCACAGCTTAAGCTTGAAGGTCTCTCCCTCACATTTGATATGGTGTTTATTACTTAGGTATGTATTTATATTGAAAAATTGTGTAGCAAAAATCATAACCATTTTATCAATTTATAAGTGGGTGACTTGAATTTTGTATCCTTTGTAATGCAAATGATAACCATTTTCTGCCTTTTTATAAGTGGGTGACCTACGAATTTTGTGTTGTCCACAAAAATATAAATTTAGCCCTGAGGATTTTGTGCATGTCCACATTGAGAGAGATTGTAATTTCCCCATATAACGTTGGTGTACTCATGCTCCCTTATTGTAATGAAAATCAACATTTCATTCATGTGTGGTCTTCACAATTTGCCAATAAAAATTAGTAAGATTAACAGTAATTGATATCGAATTTGTTTCTGTGTTAAATTAGAATTTTAGCATCTTCAAAGGGTAGTTATGGTCCTCCAGAAATCACTAAACAAGGATATTAAAATTCTCCAAAATCAGTACAAAATTTTAGTGGCGAAGGTCCTGTTTTGGTGCCTAGTTTCTTGCACTTTCAGTCTAGGTTTATGTTACTTGTGTGTCTTCAAATTCAATTTGTTAAGTGTCTTAGAAAGCTCAACCCCCTTGATGTGTTTTGTGAAGTCTTGCTCCAAGGGAAAAGTATTAGTAAGATTAACAGTAATTGATATCGAATTTGTTTCTGTGTTAAATTAGAATTTTAGCATCATCAAAGGGTAGTTATGGTCCTCCAGAAATCACTAAACAAGGATATTAAAATTCTCAAAAATCAGTACAAAATTTCAGTGGCGAAGGTCCTGTTTTGGTGCCTAGTTTCTTGCACTTTCAGTCTAGGTTTATGTTACTTGTGTGTCTTCAAATTCAATTTGTTAAGTGTCTTAGAAAGCTCAACCCTCTTGATGTGTTTTGTGAAGTCTTGCTCCAAGGGAAAGGTCACCATTCACTTGGCTCCCTACCCTTGAACATGCATATCTATAACAAAGCCTTCAAGTCATAAAAGATACACTGATCCCATATTTTCAGACCCATTTTCTTACTTCAATTCCATTTCACTATGATCTTCCATAGAAAAAGTTTTACCAAATCACTCAATATACTGATAAACCATTACAATTTTAAGGGTGGACACTTTTTCCACTATATAGTTTGGCATACCAAATAATACCACATGCATTTTAACTAAGAAACTACAAAAAAATGTCTAAGAATGGGGACAAAATCTTTTGCTCCAACATAAAACCCAGATAATGACACATAGATATTGGAAAACTACTAATGATTAAAAGTTTAGAAAGAGAATCAAAATTACCTTTGCAACTATAGCACACAAATATTTGCCATGGAAAGCTCTTTGTGTCTGGGCCTAGTACTTTCCTCTATTTCTTGTAAAAGTAGTGTGTGTAGCCTTAATTGCAACTTCAATATCCTCTTCAATTGCAGATAGTATTTCACCTGGAAAAGAAAAATAGAATTTACTAAAAAGAAAGCATGAGAAACAAGAAATAAATTTAATTAAAATCAATATATGAGAAACAATTATTACAATACTAGCCATTCTATTTTACAAAAAAATACAGTGTACATCAGGAACATTGTCCCTCAACCCATTGGGGGCTACTACTACTAGACCACCACTCTAATTTTTTTTTTTAAAAAAAAAAAATTGTTATGTATTGCACGAGAGCTGGAAAACAAAATTTTTTCCTAACTTTTTCCCAATTAAATCCCAAGAAATTGAACTCCATTTATACTTTTGGTTTGTCAAGTTAATCATAATCCAAGTAATGCTACTATGATATAAACCAATTCAATTTACCTTTAACATTTATGATTTGACAATTGACATCAAATTATTAATTTTCAACTGTGTTCACAATTCTTTCTTTAATTTTGCACATTTTTTGCAAATTGTGGTGATACGCACACACACATCATCATCATCATCATAATCATCATAATCATCCCCCACCATCCCCAAAATATAGGAAAAAAAATTCCATTCCCAAAACCGTGTTCCTACATCCCCCTATCTTGAAACTTGGAGCCCAGAGAAACACTGAAAAATTATAAAGCGAAATCCAAATGTAATGTCTTGCAAATTACTCCTGTATTCTAAGAAAATTCACAATGCAGGATGCTTTTTCACGAGAACCAACAATGTCAAGTAGATATGCCGATGGTACAAGTGCAGAAAAGATGGGTGTGTTGGGGAAAGATATTCAAACTTTGAAAAAATAAAATCTCAAGTTCATTTGTTAGTGTTACTACCTAAATGTATTGGGAAAGAGGTTAATTATTATTGATAAGGTTGCTCATGTTGTAGTATTGAAGATGCAAGCTTCAAATGGAAAAACAAAAGAACAAAACACTGGAGAAGAAAACAAATGGCAAGCTTAGTTTGATGAAAATTGATATTTTACTAATCACCTCCATTTTAATTTGGAATGCATTTCATGGAGTATAATCTGAAAAAGAAAATGGAAAAACCTTCCATTTTTTAAATCTGAGTTAAGCTTCATTGACAAATGGAAAAAAGAAGAATTACATAATGTATTTAAAAAAATCTGAACAAATTTATTTATGTTATTTTGTAGGTTTTCAAAATTTCTCTTTGACTTTGTGCCAGGCTCAGACTCTTTTTCTTTTTTGTATCTCATTCTTTCCTAGGTAAGGGACCCTATAGAACCTTCGATTAGCTGACTTCAACAAAATGAAAAATAAAAAAGAAAAAAATCTCAACAAACATCAGGATAAAGTTATCATTTAATGAAATTTGTGTTTGGAATTCACCTTTCTTGCTGATTTGAAAAAATGCAAATCTTTTACACAAGAAATCAAGAAACAAAATAATAGAAAATGTCAATGCCTACTAGTGACAAGAATAGGTTAAATGGGATTTGAAAATATTTACATAGAAAAGCACTAGAATAAAAAAAACCCTAGGAAATGAAAAGGTAATTAAAAAATAAAACAATGTAAATATAACTACTGGATTAAACCTTGGCAACACAATCCAAGTGCAATATAAATAGCAATTCTGTTTTGCAAGAAAATATAAACATATATATAAAAGGAAAATGGTCTCCCCCATTCTTTGGAATTAAATTAAGTTAAATTTTGATGGTGCTATTGGCACGTGGAGGGTATGTCCTTGGGGAATTAAAAAGGTGGGGTTAAAGCATCTTGGGGTTAAGTCAAATAAGGAAGTGGAATGGGAGGCTCTTGAGTTTAGGTTAAAGGCAACTTTAGCAAATGGATATAGGCAAGCTAAAGTGGAAGGGTGTTGGAATCAAGCAACATTGAGAGGGGGGGAGCATGAATCAGTGTTGTGTAGTTTTTAACTTTATTAATCTGATCTATCAAGTGCCTACAACATTCAATCAAAAGAAAGATGCATGAACATAAAACAATAAGTCACAACACCATAACATAAGGATTCAATCGCTATGTATTGACTTCAATAAAATAGAAAATATTTATCAACTGTCGGCTCAAATCATAAATAAAGTTTAGTGCTCATCCACGAAAGTTGGCCATAGCATAGTGAGTACCCAAAACAAAATATTCAATATGAAAATACTCCAAATAATTTTTCCTTGAACATCCACAACATCCCATATTCACTTAGTCAGCCTTCTAGCACTGTTGAACAAAAAATCAAATGACCACATCTCCCAACTCGTACACCACTTGATGCGACAATACAAAAATCAAGGATAAGACATTCCATATACCCATCGAACTTCCTTGAGATCCACAATCCAAACTGATAAACTAGTAAATGCAAATAGATTGACAGTTTCAACTTTAGCCGGATATCCTATTTTTTACTCTATCTTTTGGTATGGTCAAATACTGTAGTGTGGACCAGATCAATGTCTGAGGTTGCCATCAATGACAACACCAGAAGCCATATGCCAACAATCACCCCCTTTGGAATTGATGGCAACACTTAGTGAAAAGTGACAAAGTGTCGGAACCTTCAAGACTTCAAAAAGCCATAGCTGACAAAAACACCCCTAAATTTGATAAGGCATTTTTCACTACTCTCTCCCCCCCTTTGAAATCAATGACAAAAAGATAATAAAATATTTTTCTCTCTCTCGCTATGAAGTGTAATCATGAACTTATTGATGCAAAAAATGATTCAATTTTTTTGTAGAAATACAGCCGGTACTTGTGTTAGAAAATTATTTTGTACTTTTCCTTCATCTCTAGAAGAAACTTCTTTCATGCTTCTACTGCAATCCTGGTGATTATGATCATGATGTTGTTTTCAGATGTCTAGTTGATAATCTTGATGAGGGATTCTGAAATGGTGATGCCTTCTAATATTTCTCCTTTCCTCAGTATCTTAATTAATTGTTCTAGCCTGCATTCTGTTATGTCCTTCACTTTCCAAAAGGTGTCAACAATCCTTTCTCTGGTGATTGAGATTTTGTATGCTCTAATTGCAATTCCCGAATCCTTTTCTTAACTACACCATCTTGATCCTGAAACACGTTAAAATTTTGTCCAATACTGTTTAGCTCTGTTTCAAAATTTTCCAGCTTCTCTTTGTACTTGTTGATCGCATGATGCCATCAAATACAATAGTTATAGATGTTGTTTTCTACGCTTATGCATTGCCTTAATTGATTCATGTGAATTTTCAATTTGGTAAGTGACAATCTGTACTGCTTCTTTAGGTGCATGATTACTTCTTCTTCTTCTTCCTTGTTTTGAAACTTAGAGTCCATGATTTCCTTAATGCATTCAATCATCTCTTTTGGCAACGTATTCTAAAAACTCTCTAATTTGATATGGTTGTTCACAAGATAAGAAATTAGTATACTTAAGATCATGTCCTGCTCATATGAAGGTCTGATAGACCATATGTTCACAATTTTCTACATTCCATCTTCCTCATGAATAAGTTGCAATAACTCTTTTTCGGTTAAATCACCTTCTTCACTTTCTTCAGTTATTGTCTTTTCTTGTTTTGGTTTGGTTGTTTCTAGTTCTTTTCTTTGGGTTCCTCAGTTTCCTTATCAGATTCTTCATCTAGTATGTCCATAATCACCTATTATTTTCCTTTCCCTTCAACTCTTGGAGTCTTGCATGCTGGTGGAGTACAAATAGCAATTTCTTTTGCTCTTTCCTTCTTTCTCTCCATCTCACCGGAGGAGGAACCAAATTCAAGTGCCCTTACCAAAATGGAAATACCAATTGACCCAAACTTTCTTAGCAAACCCTTAAAGAAACTTTCATATACTTGATCACAGTTTGCCAAATTGTTAGAATATATGCAAATTAGCTTGCAAACTAGTTCACTCTCTTCCCATATTACATTATTTTTCGGTGGTAAGCAATTCAAAAAATACATCATAAGGCATATAAAAAAAGTACTAAACCTAAAATGGTAATCTGTCTTCTTTGTCAATTGCACATTCTCCATCAGTTGATCTTTCAGTAATCTGCAAAGATCAAAATCTTGATCTTCCATTATCATCTTGTGAGAAATGTAAACAATACTTGCCAAAGTTGCACCTTCTCTGTTTCTGAAAAAGATTTTGTAGGATATTCCATGTGCAATGCACCTTGTCAATGAATCTCTAATTGTGGAGATTATGAATGCCCTTTGATTTCCAATTACTCTAGTTAGGGTTTCAACTTCTTTATTTCAGATTGATTTCTTCCTTGGAACATCCCCAACTTTGCATAACCTAGTTACAATTCCAATCATTTCTTTCAATATGTGGTAGGGTTTATCTAGAGTAAGAATATTGCCATTCAATCTATCCAGAATGAACTCAACGATTTTTGTGTTTATGAAATAGGGGGATTCACTCCAAATATCCAAGCTTTGTGTTTCGCTTCTTTTAGCCATTTCAATTAATCGTGTGACAACATGTTTCTTTCAGCTCTAATCTTCTCACTGTTATACTCATATAGTTTTATTATTTCTTTGATTTGCTCAATTTTACCTTCCATACACATGCCTTGAAAATAAGTTCAACCGCACACCAAATTAGACTAAAATTTTAAAACAATTGAAGTACCTGATAGATTAGGGTTCTGCCACCAAGTACGCTTTCAAAATTCTGATGCAGAGTGCTCTCCTTCTTTTCTTTGATATAAAGTGGCAAATAAGGGTTTCAACTTGCTTTTTATAACTCACACACTTAACTTTTGTTGTAATAAATGTTTTTTCCCTAACTTATCTGGATACCCTATTTCCATATACTAAGAAAGATAACTCTTTTGCGGACCTTCAACTTAGCATAATACTCTTTCCAACTGTTGCAACAACATCTATAGATCATCAGTGCAATCATTGCACTCGTCCACATCCCAAAGTTAATTACCATCAGGGGGTTTGAAGGATTTTCTTGACAGCTCCCCCTAGGCCAGAGGCCTAAAATTATTCCTGGAGGAATTACCAGAAGCAGGTTCTAGTGCTGGATCATTTCCTACAACAAAGGGAATCTTCTTCACCCATGTCTTCTTCATCTGATCTCTTATTTCATCCACAATCACTTTCCATTTTCCTTTATCATCTTTCTGTGTATTTCTGCATTTGTATGTTGGACCTCTTCTATCCATATTTTGTTTATGCAGAATCTTGCAATGTGACCATATTTGTTGCAATTGAAGCACACAACATTTCTTTGTCCAGACTAGTCATTCAATTGATTTCTTCTTGATCTACACTGGTTAGCAATATTCCCAAATCTTCCACAGGTATATAACATTTAACATTCCTTCCATTGACAGAGTTGTTTAACATATTTTTGCATTCGATTAACTTATGACCAAACTTATTGCAATTGAAACACTGACCGAAGAATGATGGATCACTTGATTTTATTTTACTTCTACATTAAGAAGCCATATGACCAAATTTATTGCAAACAAAATAGTATCCATTAAACTTTTGAGCATTAGGTTGTCTTATTGGATATCTTTTTGCTTTGTTCATTAGATTTCCTTGCCTGAAATTCCTTTGTCCAGATCCAAAACTTTCTCCTTTCTCATATCCAAGACCTCACTTGTCATTTCCATTCTTTTGACCTTGAGTCAGCTCATCAAGCTTAACTGAGCTAATCTTGAACTTCTCCTTGTATTCATTTACAGTAGCAAGTTCATCCCTGAGAATAATAATATGTTTTTCAAGTTCTTCTTCATTGTTTTTGGATTGTTGCAGTTCAATCTCTAACTGAATGAATTCTCCATTAATTCTGTTGCATTCATCAGATCTCTCTTTTAGGGACTAGGGAAGATTTTCATCATTCTTCTTACTTTCTTCAATCTCCTTAGTCATCTTGATCGCTATAGATTCCATCTCATGCTTTAGGGTAGCATTGTCTCTGGAAAGCTGTTCACATTCTTTAGTTATTTCCTTCAAGGTTTGATTCAGGTGAACATCATCCATGATTTTTCTCTCTTTTTGCTTAATTTTATCACATAGATCCTTTCTCTTCTCCCTTGATTTACCAATCCAATCCTTCAATTTTTGAATGAATTTCTCAACATCCTTAAGATTTTCTTTCAATTCCTAGACTTCTACTTTGGACTGATCAAGGTCATCAAGTGCCACCAAAATCTATTGTTGAAGATTGCCAAAGTACATTACATTCCAAGATCCACCTCAAGTTGTTAAAATTCTTCTGAGGAACTTGGCTCTGATACCAATTGTTGGAATCAAACAAAAATGAGAGGGGGGAGGGGTGAATCAGTGTTTTGTAGTTTTTAACTTTATTAATCTAATCTCTCAAGTGCCTACAAAATTCAATAAAAAGAAAGATGCATGAACATAAAACAATAAGTCACAACACCATAACACAAGGATTCAATTGCTATATGTTGGCTTCAATAAAATAGAAAATATTTATCAACTGTCCGCTCAAATCATGAATAAAATTTAATGTACATCCACCAAAGTTGACCATAGCATAGTGAGGACCCAAAAAAAAATCTTCAATATGAAAATACTCCAAATAATTTCGCCTTGAACATCCACAACATCCCACATTCACTTAGTCAGCCTTCTAGCACTGTTGAACAAAAAATCAAACGACCGAATCTCCCAACTCATACACCACTTGATGCGATGGTAAAAAACTCGAGGATAAGACATTCCAGATACCCATCGACCTTCCTTGAGATCCACAATCCAAACTGATAAATTGGTAAATGCAAATAGACTGACAGTTTCAACTTTAGTTGGATACCGTGTTCTTTACTCTGTCTTCCGGTATGGTCAGATACTGCAGTGCAGATCAGATCAATGACTTAGGTTGGCATCAATGACAACACCAGAAGCCATATGCCAATAAAGGGGACTCTAAAATTGTGATCCAAGTGGTCAATAAATTATTGTCTTGGCTTGAAGATGAGAAAATATCTTGATGAACTACTATCCCTGTAATCCAAATTCACTTTTATCTCATTTTCCCATATATTTAGAAAGAAAAATATGGCGGCAGGCTTCCTAGAAAACTATGGGGTCTCTCTATAGCTCTATGCCTCTTTTGAAAGCAATGAAATTCAAGATTGGGGGGAGTTATATGATGGATTTGCTCCATAGTATTCTTATTATATGGAGGCATATGTGGTATTGATATCTCTTTAATCTTTTGAACATGTATGTTTTAATGATACCCTAGCTTAGCATTATTTGGTTGTGATAGGATAGGTTGTAGTCCTTTGCTATTAGATGGAGGTGGCAGTTGGAAATTATGATGCTTAGGCTTGGCCAATAGCTCTATGTGTTGGTTTTTATGTACCTTTCTCGAAATTGCATCACAAAACCATAGCGAGTGCTTGTCAAGGTAGGGACTAAAGCATCAAGGGAGTGTCTTTAATTATTGGCTGAAGAAAATATTCAATTGTGACTCAATGGGGATGCTAAAGGTAGTTAAAGAAATTTCTTGGGGTAGATGGCTTGCATAACACAAGAGAGATAAGGACTAGGGAATCCATCAAGAATGATTTTCTACTCAAGTTGAAGGGAATTTTGTGTGGTGTCAAGGTCAAGGAGAGATTGGTGGACATGTTTCTTCTAGTTAGTGATGAGTTGGAGGATTCAATGGAGGATTTTTCTCCTAAGTTTGTGGGTTAGAAGCATATATTTGTTTTTTGTTGTTGGCTCAAATGACACTAATATTCAGCATATGAACTCAAGAGTTTTTGAATTTTTGGAGCATGTTTATGAGATTGATGCATACTACAAGGACATCAATTTTGTGTTAAGGCATCTGATAGTGTCCCATCATAGAGGGAATTTGGAGGTCGTCAATGGATACAGTCTCAGTGTTACAAGATGGAAAAATCATTAGGGACCTATCTATAGTGGGCAAAGATTCAAAAAGGTATCAAGTTAATAGGGTTAGAGAATACAACAGGTCCTCAAATACTACTAGTGGAGTGAGTGAATGTCTCTAGTTCAGAGGTTTCTTCTAGGGCTTAAAAACAATGGACAACATTTCCAAGGGATGTTAGTATGGAGCATTGGGGTGTGAGAGAGTCATAGTTTATGTATTCATCTCCTACATGTGGTGGTTGTTGTTGGTTCTTCTGCATGATAGGATTGTCAGGTTCTATAATGTTGATAATTTATGTTAGTCTTTGTTTTGGTTTTGCTGTGTGGGATTTTCTCTATATCTTTGCTCTTAGTTCTAGTTAAGGGATTTTTTGTTGTAGGTGGTTGCATGGTATATGTATATCAAATAGTGTCATCAATTATAGTTTTTTGTTACCTTGTGCTTTACTTTCGATGTGCCTACGAAGGCTGATGTAGCAGATTGGCTATGTAATGTTGTCTTCTCTGGATATTAGAAAGGATGGGATCCCTATAGAACCCCTATAATCTTAAAAATAAAAAATATAGCTCTATCTTGCTATTGAATAACATACAATGTCCAACCACTTCAACATATATAAAGAATCTAACATACAACCTGCAGTTAAAGCTTTGGGCAGCCATTGAGATCTAGATGTTATAGATAAAGATTTATTGACATGGGGATAATGAAATTATATGCATACAATGTTTCTTTTGTTGGTTGCTGATGAAATCTCAACAAATGCTACAAATTTAACAACCAAATGCAATTTTTTTCTTACTATATCCCTGACAACATAATCATTCCCTAATAGTGCAAGGCAATAACTAATGTTGTTAGTGAATACCCTAAAATGCCATATATAAGATTTCTAATAGCCTAATCTAGTATATACCAATATAATTTTATGTTTAATGTGTATGAAGAGGTGCTCCTCTCAATATTTTAAATCTGGATGATACCTCTAATTAGAAACCTCTTTCACTCTTTTGAAATATCATTTACCATACAAGGATGTGATATATGTAAAACATGCTCCCAAACCATCTACCCCTCTAATGTGGATTATATTTTTCTTTCCTTTACTAGGGTGGTCATCTCCAAGATTCTCAATGTTTCTTAACCTTCTTTCTACTAGGTATGTAGATTTTTGAATTGATACCCTCTTCCCAAGGTTTCCTCTACCATGCCTATCTTGAGTTTTGGGCACATGCCACCTTACTGCCCTTCTCGGTTAGTGGCCACTTTGTTGATTGTTTTGCTCATTACTTTCTTATTCTTGACTTTGTTATTGTTGATTCTCCCTATCTCTTTGTTGCTCCTCTTGACTCTATACCAATGCCACCATACCATATTCTATCTATTTTTTCGTTGGCATCTGATGCAAGTGTATCCATGGATGACCAAGTGATACTGCATTTTAAGTGTTGCAATATATGATTTGCTTCATTTTTTTCTTAATGTTTTCAGTTTTACCAATTAATTTATAAGTTCTTATGCAAATGGCCAATTTAATTCTTTTGAAGGGTATTATGCAATCCACCACTACCACCCCCAAAGGTAAGATTTTTCACAACTAAACTCATGTTTATAGAGTCTTCAATTCACAACTTGTAAATTATGTAGAACAAATTTGTGTTGACTTTACATATTCTGAGCTTGATAATCAAGAAAATTATTCAAGAGAAAAGATCATATGGATGAGTTTGCACCTTTTTTGAAATAATTTGATTTTTTTTGTAATTAAATTCAAGGTTTATGCAATCTTCAGTTCACATGTCACAACACCAAGCTTGATAACAATGAAGCCTAATAATAGTGATTTTCAATGAACAACACCAAGCTTGATAACAATGATATGAAAGAGTTGGAAACACTATTATATCCTCCAAAGTAAGAGCAAAGTATTGTCAGCCAATTAGTCCATGCTCACAAGAAGCATATAAGAAAAAGTCATATCATATTACATAATATGGTCAAAATACTAAAGATCTATATCTGTCATAAAAAAACAACAAAGATCAGTATAAGAAAGCATTAGCTAAGGAGTTTGTCCTTCTTTTTCACAGCTTCACGTTCTTCAGATATTGATGATGTTCTTAATACAATCTCTTTTACATAAATATATTATAATTAAGTAAATGCAAACAATTGCAAGAGAAATTGTTCTAAGTGATGTGAACCATTTCCATCATTTTAAATAGGGTCAATGTTCTTGTGGAGAATATTGGTGGTGCTAAATGAAACAATCTAAAAAATAGGCTTGCACTATAATAGTGTGCACTACATTAGATATCTAGTAATAACAAAGGGACATCAATCAAAGCATAACAACAGGGACTTTTTTGTCATATGTTGTAGTTACAAGTGCCCTGCTAGACATATGCGAAAATGTGGAAGCATAGACAAGGCAAGTGAACCGTTTCCAAAAAGCCTCAAAGAAATGTGATATTATGGAATGTCATGATTAAAGGATACATTAGAAATGGTATTTTTTGAAAAGTCCATAGAAAAATTTAAGCAAATGCAACAAGTGGGTGTAAAGCCCAAATCCTCAACCCTTAATCTATTCATGGTAAACAAAATTTTGTTAAACCCTAATAATTACACACATAAACTGTTGCTTCAATCTATTCACAATAAACAAAATTTGAAAATATCAGGGTTTAAAGACTTAGATGGCTGTAGTTCGCCAAATTGGAGAAGTGAAAGGTCAATACCAGAAAGGAAGAGTTTGAGGAAGCAAAACCATTGCCAGCATCCTAGCCTACTTGTGCCAAATAGAAAATTCCATTCACCACCTGTGCCAACATATACTCTACCTTTGCAAGCATCCTCCCTACGTGAAAATGGGAGATTTGGAACAGGGTATGGACATCCATAAAAGAAATGTGTGCCAGTAGATAATGTTGATGTTGTTGTATACTAAACTGTGTAGGGTAAAAGATGTAATTTCAAAACCTAAATGTGCACATTATTAGGAACTTGGCGGTAATTTTCATTTTAATAAACATACTCTAAAACCATCGCTCTAAACCTTATTTTCAAGCAACAAATCGCCAAATTGGAGAAGTGAAAGGTCAATACTAGCCAGTAAGAGTTTGGAGGAGTAGGAACCAATAGTGGTGGGAAAAGTAGCACAAAATGGTGAAAAGCAACCAAAAAAATGGCAAAAAATGATGAAAACTAACACTTGCACCTAAAGGAGGTTCAAGGATTGCATCGATAGAAAATTATATGTATGTTAATATGTTAGAGTATGTGTTTGTGCATGGATGTGCTACAAATTCTAGTTGCATGTGGCTAGCTTAAAAAAATAATAATAAGTGCTAAATAATGGAATGAAATAAATTTAGACAAATCTAGATTAGGGCTCCCTAACATACTTCGTGCTCTTGGGCTTAGGTGTGGTGAAGTTAGGGCTCCTAAAATGCTTCCTCCTTTGAACCCATCATGTTGGAATTTTTGGAATCAAGCAACACTAAGAGGGGGTGAATCAGTTTTGTGCAATTTTAGCTTTATTAATTATCCTTAAAGTACTGATAACATTCAACCAAAATAAAGATCCATGCACATAAGACAAGTAACCACAACACCATAACACAAGGATTTTTATGTGGAAACCTTGTTAGGGGAAAAACCATTGTGGAGGTCAATCCACAATATGTTCTGAGTATACTCAAAAGAAAAGTTTACAAAATGAGAATGCACTTGCATTCGCACACCCTTAGAACTCACTGCTCAAAAAATGAAAGGCTCACTTCCTTACAAAAGTTTGGAATACTTCCAAAGATTTGAACTGAGAAAGTAGCATCTACAAATGCCTGATTACAGTTCCAGTTAGGCTCAACAGTCAATTCTGGACCTTCGACTGGTTCTTCTCTTCGCTATGTTCTGCTTCAACTCACAACAAAAATCCTTAATGCACAAGTGAAACTGTGCATAATCGCTCTATTGACCTTCTAACATTCACAACATACATCAACTCACATCAACACATATCAAAATGATATAAACGATCACTTATATATATCTGCTACAAGGGATTTAATCGCTTCATGTTGACTTCAACAAAATAAGAAATATTCACAAATGTTGGCTCAAATCATCCATAATATTCAATGTGCATCCACAAGAGTCAGCCACAACATAGTGAGGACCCAAATAAAATTCTCAAACAAAAAACACTTAAACAATAACTCCTCAAATATTCGCGACACACTACATTCACCAAGTCAGCCTTCATACACTGATGAACATAAAATTAGTCAACTAGACCTTCTAACTTACACTCAAATTGATATGAGGCACCAAGATTTACAGATAACACATATTATGCATCGAAAAATATTCCTTGAGATCCAAAACACAAAATAATAACATAAAATCTGCATATGAATCGAAGAACACAAATCTACTTGATGCTCTGTTCTAGCTTAACAAATAATCACTGATCTTTAATCTGTCTGCCGGTATGAGTAAATTAAACCCTGCAGATTGACTAGCTAACAAGGGTTGCCATCAATGACAACACCAGAAAACATGTGCAGTGTCTCTTGCCAAAAATATCCCCCTTTGGCATTAATGGCAACACTTAGTGAAAAATGACTAAGTGTTGGATCAGTACTAACATAAATACACTGCCATCCAAAACTCCAAAAATATCTTCATTCGCAACTCAAAACTATAGCTCCCCCTTAGATGAACATACATTTTTCACTTTTCTATTCTCCCCCTTTGACGTCAATGGAAAATATGGGGAATCCACAAACAAAATAAACAAAAACTTTAGACTGCATATGCACAAACTTGTTTCAACAATTTATAAAAACTTGAAAATATCTGTAAAATTGGTTTTCAACAAGTTCAGGATTGAGTTCCAACACTTCTTAAGGCTTCCCAGAATAGTTATGTGACCATAGAGTAAATAAGATTGCATATCATCTAATTCAAGGTTCACCAGATCATTGACCACCAAAGCATCTTGTGCTTCCTTCAAAGCACTCAACATAGTCTCCATCTTCAGACCAATTAGGCCTCTAAGTTCATAAGCTCTTTCCACAACTCTGTCATTATCATGCTTCAAAAAATTTATCTTGTCAAGTAGGGATATAACTTGACCTTCTTGCTCTCCAATAGAAAAAATTAAAGGATTGATGCAGGGGCATCCATAAGTCCTCAGAAAATTGAGGCAGTTGATAGTGGAGTTGCAGAGTACTAGATTATTGTACTCGATTGATAGAGGTTGTGGATTAAAGGGTTTTTCATTGAGGATACCTAGTTTAACCATGTTAAGTTTCATAGATTTGCATGAAGGATCGATCGAGTTGTGAAGATCTGTGTATTGACAGTTGTTTAGTTATTCTGGTTGGTGTTCCTGAGAGAAGATGTTGCGATTCCAGTATGTGGAGTTGTTGCAGATGTTTCTATGGTGATTAATGAGGCTTGCAGATGTTTCTAGATTGGGGGTTTTTGGTCCACATTGATCTATGTGACCATGATTGGTGATTTTCTTTTGTGAGGTCATGTTTACCTTGTTCTTCGCCGATAGGGTGTTGTGGCAGGTTGTGGATCTCAGAGGAATAATTTAGAAGGTGTTTTCATGATCGAGGATGTTGTCTTGGGTCTTGGATTTGTTGTGGTTGACCTTGGTTGATTTGCATTGTAAGTTGTTATTGTTTGGGGTTGACTTATCTGAGTTGGCACGTTATTTACTAGCTGTTGTAATTGGGTCGACATGTTAAAGATTAAATGATGCGCGATGATTTGTTGAGAGAATGAGAAGGATAGATTGATAAGGTGCTCTAGAATACGAAGTATGAAGCACAATGATGAAGTAATCTGATCTAGAAGAATCTCAGAGCAAAGAGAGTGTGGAGAAAGGAAAAGAAGTCAATGGAAAATTGTTGTATGAATTATTTGCAATCCCTAGGCTGTGGCCTAGAATCTATAAGCTCAAGAGGCATATGTAATGTGTTTTGAGATTATAATATAGTGTGGAAGAGCTTTGAAGGTTAGGTTTTCCTTGTTAGGGTTTCCCAGGATATATCTTGTGTTCAATGTTCATGATTGTCTTTTATCTTTTTGTGGATTAGCTGTTAAATTCTGTTGCATATTTGTGTGATCATGGAATTGGTAGTCTAGGCTGCAAGGTTGGACAATCCTTAATTGGATCCTCCTACGTTGACTGTGTCACTTGGTATCAGAGCTAGTTGCGAGTTTGTAAGCATTGGAGTTTGGTTGTTTATCTGATTTGTTTCAATGGGGAAGAGTTGGAAAAGGATGAAGAAGGAAAATGAAACCCTAATGAGTGAAAGGGATACTTTGGAAGAAGAATTGTGCAAAATCAAGAAGTGTAATGCAAAATTGAGGGAGAGAAATGAAGAACTAGAAGAAGAGTTGGATATGTTTGAAGACCTTGAAAAGAAATTTGCAGAAGGATTCAAGATTGTTCTGGAGGAAATTTTGAAAGAGCTGAACAAGGAGAATAGTTTACAAAAGAAGGAAATATCTAGATTGAAGGAACATGTTGCTCAGTTGGAGTAGTCACTTGTTGCATGCAAGAAGGAGAATAAGAATTTGAGATCTAAACCTGAAGTGTGCGATGTTTCATGTGATACTTATGATTTGTGTGATGTTGCAGAAGTTTCTTTAGGTGAAGTTGAAGGTAGCAAGGTAATGAAGCCTGCAATTGTTGGTGATGGTATTGGTTTCAAAATCATGGAAAGAATGGGATATGCAGGGAAAGGATTGGGAAAGCAACAACAAGGAATTACATAACCAATTGAACCAATAATGAGATCAAAAGGTGAAGGCCTTGGATATGACCAAGGTAAGAATGTTATTACAAGTTTGAATTAGAGAAGGGAAGGTGTGTATTGTTCACATTGTTGGAAAAACAAGGACAAACAACTGAGAGGGGGGGTGAATCAGTTGTCACATAATATTTATACTTTTTCAAACTTTACTTAACTTAATCTCAGATCTGATGAATGAATAGTAAACCATGAACAAACAACACATCAGAAGCACATAGAACACCAAGATTTTTTTCATGGAAACCCTGTTAGGGGAAAAACCATGGTGGATGTTAGTCCACAATATTATAACCTATTTAAAGTATAAGAAAAATAATGGGAATGCACATGCATTCAGGCACATTGCCTAGAGCTCACTGCTCAAATATAAGAGGGATCACTACCCCAAAATACATAGCAATATGAATTAGATCCATAGGGTATGAACTGAGAAAATAGCTTCTTCACAAGCCCGATTATAGTTCTAGTTAAGCACATAAAACCTTCTTCACACTTCGCTCAAACTTCTTCTCACTCTGCTTTGCAATCAAATGATTAGAACACTATTCACACATATACACTTTCTCTGGCATACATTCACCCTTATGCACACACTAACTTCACTCAAACAATATCTCTTATATATCCAAAATATGGAATTACATCAACAACCTTGTTGACCAAAATATAAGACATATTTTTAATGTCGGCCCAAATTTACAAACAAATTTTCAATGTGGATCAACCACCGTCGGCTAAAATCCTGATGCAACCCAAAAAAATATCCTTGATCATGCCAAACATTCAAAATTAAATCTTCAAGGATCTACAACATGCCACAACCATCATGTCGGCGAAGAACATGAAAAATTGAACATACCGAGAAAAATCTTCGACCATGAGCACATTGATCAATGCAGACGTACAACAAGGATAGAGAATGATCTAGAGGCATCCATGAGCAACAAGAAATAACATAGAAATATCCACAACAACAAAAATGATAAAAAACACATAACATTCAATCAGGAACACTAGAAAAATCCACAGAAACACTATTAGAACATAACTGTTCATAGCACGATCAAATCTTCACGTGGACCTCTGAAAATTCTGTTAGATGAAGTAGACACTCTCAACAATAAACCCTTTAGTCCACAACAATTGATCTTCAACATACAAAAAAAGACACCTTCATGACCTTCACAGTTCCATTGGCAACCTGGAACTCTTCCTTTAACAATTTTCTCAATATCCTAGACATATACAACCTTCAATACAATAATGCTAATAGTGTTGACATCAATGACAACCACATATTAGCAACACAACCATAGCATCCAACACACATTGCAATAGGCATGGAAATGAAAAGGAATTGTGTTGGGATCTATATCCTTGTGAGCTATGTGGATTGAGGAATCATTCTGAGAAGATGTGTTGGAATAAGATGAGAAGGAGAAAGGCTATGATAGGTTATGAGCAGATAGATTATGGATGGATTGATGGAGCAAAGTGGAAACATGTTACTTGTGTGCTTAGAAGATCATACAGATAGAAGAACTCATATGTTGGAGGAAAAGAGGGATCGAGATGCAGAGAAAGAAGAACTTATACAGAACATAGAGGAGTTTGGAAGAAGAAAGAATCAAGTGCTGAGTGTCATCAAGAACCTAATGAAAGAGAAGTAGTAAAGGATGCAAAGATAGTTTGTGCAAATGAAGAAGAGTCTGAATTAGTTTGTGCAAAGGAAGGGGAACCTTTGGAGGTATCATATTTCATAGTAGAATTGGAAGAAGGTGAAGCATTGATCTTAAGGAGAAAATTTATGTACCAGAGAAAAGTAAATGTGGATGAAGAAATAGAAGAGGATAGTGATTTTGAGGCAACTTGCAGGTGGGCTTGCTCAGACCGCCAACCAGTGAGGTAGTGCAATGCTTGCAATTAGATCGTCGAACCTTGACCATGACAAGATGAAGAACCAGAGGCAACTTGTAGGGTGGGATTGCTCAGATCGCTGACTGTGAGGAAATGCAAGTCCTGCAAGTAGATCACCAAACCAATTCAAAGAGAAGAACTTGAGGCAGTTGTAGGGTGGACTTGAATAGAACACCGAACTTGAGGTAGTTGCAAGTACCTATGAACAAATCGCCGAACCAATTCAAAGTGACAAAATTAGATTTGATACAGTACATACCAAAGTGAAGGGGATCACTTTTCAATTAACCCTAAGAGTCTGATGCAGGGGCATCTAGAAGTCCTCAGAAAATTGAGGCAGTTGATAGTGGAGTTATAGAGTTGTAGAGTACCAGATTATTATACTCGATTTCTAGAGGATATGGATTAAAGGGTTTGTCATTGAGGATACCTAGTTTAACCATGTTAAGTTTCAAAGATCCACATGAAGGATTGATCAAGTTGTGAAGATCCGTGTGCTGATAGTTGTTTAGTTATTCCAGTTGGTGTTCCCGAGGGAAGATGTGATTCCAGTACATGGAGTTGTTGCAGGTGTTTCTATGGTGATTTATGAGGCTCATAGATGTTTCCAGATTGTGTGTTGTTGGTCCACATTGATCTGTGTGCCTGTGATTGGTGATTTTCTTTTGTGAGGTCATGTTTACCTTGTTCTTGGCCCATAGGGTGTTGTGGATCTTCGAAGAATAATTTAGAAGGTGTTTTCATGATCGAGGATGTTGTCTTGGGTCCTGGCTTTGTTGTGGCCAACCTTGGTTGATTCACATTGTAAGTTGTTATTGTTTGGGGCCGACTTATCTAAGTCGGCACGCTATTTACTAGCCGTTGTAATTGTGCTGACATGTTAAAGATTAAATGATGTACGAGGATTTGTTGAAACAGTGAGAAGAAAGATAGATCGATAAGGTGCTCGAGAATATGAAGTATGAAGCACAGTGATGAAGTACTCTAATCTAGAAGAATCTCAAAGTAGAGAGAGTGTGGAGCAGGAGAAAGAAGTCAATGGAAAATTGTTGTATGAATTATTTGTAATCCCTAGGTTGTGGCCTAGAATTTGTAAGCCCAAGAGGCATACATAATGTTTTTTGAGATTATAATAAAGTGTGGAAGAGCTTTGAAGGTTGGGTTTTCCCTATTAGGGTTTCCCAGGATATATCTTGTGTTCGGTGTTCATGATTGTCTTTTATCTTTTTGTGGATTGGCTATTAAATTTCGTTGCATATCTATGTGATCATGGAATTGTTAGTCTAGGCTGCAAGGTTGGACCGTCCTTAATTGGATCCTCCTACCTTGACTGCATCAAGGATCAAAAGTATCAGAAATAGCAGCTAACTCTTTCTCATGATCCTTAACCTTCTTCTCATTGTCCTCAGTAAGTTTAGACAAAGACAAACATGACTTATAAACCTTTCCACCTTCAGGTAGATCACTATGAACATTCTTCACACAGGTAGCTAACAAATATTTATCATTAGCTATCATTCCTTTCAGACTACTAAACCTTTTGTCATCAAAATCCTTCTATACCTTGACCAAAGCTAACTTCTCAAGTGACTCGAAATGAGTACTTACTGAATTAATAAGCTTCTTCAGCTCACTAGAGGAAGAACCAAATTGATACTTAACATGAGTAGGTATGATATTCTCCAGAATACTAGATGCAAGATTCAATAATTCATTGTCCTCAATGTGGAACTTCAAAATTTCTTCCCTAGCCTTAGCTTGAGCAAATGATGCAAATTGATTTTCTGAACTGGGGAGAAAGTAGACAAATGAATAGGACCTTCTCCCAATTCAAGATCAAATTCTTCCTTTTGCTCTTCTAGAAATTTCTTCATTGCCTCTGCAGTGTATCTTGCTTCCACTGGAACTTCCTTAACTTCAACCTTCTTTTCCTCAACCACTGTTTCTTTAGCCACAAATTTTTGCTTGTCATTTGGAATTTCAACCTCTTCAACTGATATCTCCTTTTCTTCAACCAACACAACTTTAGGAGCTTCAGTCTCCATAGGTACTTATGTATCATGCACATCAGGAGGAATCTGAGTGTCCTCTACTATAACCTCTTCATTTATTAGACCAGATGAAATATATTCCACATGCTCTTCTTCAGAAACAACATAAATTATGTTCTTTAATAGAACTTCCTTCATAATACTTTCAATTTATTTTGCAACCTCTTCAGTCCTACCCATCATAAGATTTTTATCCTTTTTTTTCTCTTGAATTATCTTTTTGCTTCTTTTAGGATTATCTTCATTTCCTCAATAAACATTACCAGACTTAGATTTGCAAGAATCTGTTCTCTCAGCTACTCATCTTCAATTCTGGCACTAACTCTCCTCATCTCCAAAATTTCATACAATTCCTTAGGCAACTATGCCATTATCTCAACAAGAGTCATATTGAAATTGTTCAAATATTTTATTTTAGCCTCCTCAAGAACTCTTTGACCAACACTATCAAAGGTACCATACACTTCACATAGGGGCTTAAGATTACCATCCTTGATTATACCTCTCTCAACTTCCTCTACAAACATACCTTGTTTTTCAGGCTTCATCTTCTTCTTTTCTTTCTCTTTTTCATCAGAGGGCTTGTCCTTAGTGACTGCTGTTGCAGCTTGGGTGCCCATATGCTTTATTTTTCTAACTTCTTCATCATATTTTGTCTCTTCATCTTCTAAAATAGTTGTATACACTCTTGTGCTCTTATCCTTCTTCCTCTTACCAGATGCCTTAACTTGAGATTTTATAGGGGTTGACTTCTTTGCATGACTAGATAGGGGTGCAAAGCTCCTTGTTGATCTAGTTCGGGTAGAGGATGCTGTCAAACTAGCAGATTCAATTTTAGCAATCTCTTTTCCTTTTTCGCTTTCAGCTTGTTCTCTCTTCCTTCTGGCTTCTCTTATTGCTTCTGTAGATATACCCATGCTCTTTGTAAAGACTTCCACTTCTTTCCTTACTCTCTGGACTATCATTGGCTTCTTTAACTGCTCATGGACTTGCATGCCCTTTTCTGCATATGTTCCAAACCTTTCTTTAGACAAATCCAAAGGCTTACTCAACAAATGTTGTGCATATAGCTCCAATATTCTTTCCTCAACTTCATAACCCATTGGCATAATCCAAACAGTTCTAGGTTCTATAGCTTCCATCAAGCATTGATCAATATCCACCATAAAACAAATTGTGTCCTTATACTTCTCCACAATAGAAGTAGGAATTCTTTCCCTTGCTTGCATTACATTCTGAAAGTTCTTGAGATATCCCTAAATTGTAGTTTTTCTAGCTTGACTATCACCAAGGGTGAATAACATGTCTCTAATCTGAAAAACTATAGGCTTATTACCTCTTTTCCAAAACAGTTTCTTGACTCCTGGAACTTCATTCATGAAATAAAAGAAAAAAAAATAGTAACAAATTACCATATTTAAAAGTATTCTTCTTATCTTTCATTATCTTACCAAGATTCTCCATAAGCTGACTTCGAAGCAACTCACATAAATCATACTCTGCATTCTCCTTCACCATTTGATATGCTGCATATATGGTAGTACCAGATACAAAATTTTATCGGCTAGAATGATATATTTTGTAACTAATGACCATCAAGGAAAAATTCACATCCACATCAATAATATCATCAACTGTCATTGCTCTTTTATCAAATATCGAACCAGTTGCATCAGTACTGATCGTCTGATTCTTTACAAACTTTAAAATAGGCAATCCACTAGAGGAATTTAGACTTGTAACAGTTCTTATAGCTTCTTTTGTAATATTGAAGGGTTGATTCAACCACATAAATTCAACATGAACTTGACTCAAGATATATCAGACCCATTCACTTTCATCAAACATGGGGAATTTCACAATTTGTGTGAATTTCTTCTCCTCTAGGGTTTTGAACTCAGGTTTAACAAATAAATCCTCTCTAACAATGTATTTAGAATATAAATTCAGAAACTACGAGCTCCCTAACTCCTCAATATTAGCATGAATATATGCCCTAATGTCTTCAATATGCAAAACATCGTATGGGATAGATGAAAATGCACCTAAGGGCTCGATCTCAACAAATTTGAAAGGATGCCACTTGAATTTAGGATGGGTTCTATCTTTGACTTCAACTACCAATGGAGTAGCCATATTCACAGATTCACAAGTTTACAAGTTTTCCTGATAAATACCTTTTTGACGGATTAGGGTTTGATCTTTGAATCTCCTTCACACTTGAATTCTCCATAATTTTGCCAAAGTTCACTTCAGAGCTCTCAAAACTTCTTCTCAAAATGCAAAGTGACAAATGAAAAATAGAAATGAATTTTTATCATTTGCACACTTAACCTTTTTGATGTAATAAATGATTTTTCCCTAACTCATCCAAATATCTTGTTTCCATACACTATAAAGGATAACTCTTTTGCGGACCTTCAATTCTACATAAATATTCTCTCCAACTATTCAACGACATCTATAGATCATCAATACAATCATTGCACTTATCCACATCCCAGTGTCAATTACTGGAAGGGGGTCTGAAATATTTTCTTGATAGTTCCCCCTAGGCCAGAGGCCTAAAACTAATTACCAGAGGAATTACCAGAAGCTGATTTTGGTGCTGGCTCATTTTCTACAATAGAGGGACTCTTCTTCACCTATGTCTTCTTCATCTGCTTCCTGATATGATATGTAGTGACTTTCCCTTTTCCTTTTTCATCCTTCTACATGTTTCTTCTTTGATTTACCAGACCTCTTCTGCAAAATCTAGCAATATGACCAGTTTTGTTGCAATTGTAGCATACCACATTTCTTTTTCCAGACCAGTTGTTCCACTGATTTTCTCTTGATCTGCATTGGTTAGCAATATGGCCAAATCTATTGCATGTATAACATATAACATCTCTATAAAAGTTGTTCATCACATTTCTGCATTCATTTGACTTATGACCATACTTGTTACATTTAAAGCACTGACCAGTGAATGATGGACCACTTGAATTCAGTCCACTTCTGCATTGAGCTGCCATATGACCAAATTTATTGCAAACATAATAGTTACCATTAAACCTTTGAGCATTAGTTTGTCTTATCAGATACCTTCCAATGTTGTTCATCTGATTTCCTTGTCTGAATCTCCTTTGTCCAAATCTGGAACTTTCTCCTTTCTCATATCCAAGACCTCACTTGTCACCATCAGTCCTCTGAATTTTAATCAATTCTTCAAGCTTAGCTGAGCTAATCTTTAACTTCTCCTTGAATTCATTTGTAGTAGCAAGTTCATCTTTGAGATCAACAATGTTCTTTTCAAGCTCTTCCTCATTATGTTTGGATTGCTCAAACTCAAGTTCCAATTGAATGAATCCATTAGTAATTCGGGTGCATTCTTTAGATTTCTCTTTCAAGGATTGAACAAGATTTTCTTCATTATTCTTCCTATCTTCAATTTCCTTAGTCATCCTCATCATAATAGATTCCATCTCATGCTTCAGAACTGCATTATCCCTAGCAAATTTTTCACATTCTTCTGTCTTTTCTTTTAGGGTTTGACTCAGTTGTTCATCTACAATGCATTTACTATCTTCCTGCTTGATTTGATCACAAAGTACCCTTCTCTTCTCCCTAGAATTATTGATTTTGTCTTTCAATGACTCAATGAATCTCTCAGCATTCATGAGATTTGCTTGTAATTCTCGAACTTAAGATTTTTCCTGATCAAGATCATTTAGGGCCACCATAAGTTGTTGTTGAAGACTGCTTGAATCCATTGAAACACTTTCCAATATCTTCCCCAAGATTTTAAACCTATTCTAAGGAACTAAGCTCTGATACCAATTTTTGGAATCAAGCAACATTGAGAGGGGGGGTGAATCAGTGTTGTACAATCTTTAGCTTTATTAATTTGATCCTTAAAGTACTGATAACATTCAACCAAAATAAAGATCCATGCACATAAGAAGAATAACCACAACACCATAGCACAAGAATTTTTACATGGAAACCCTATTAGGGGAAAAACCATGGTGGAGGTCAATCCACAATATGTTCCTAGTATACTCAAAAGAAAAGTTTACAAAATGAGAATGCACTTGCATTCAAGCACATTACCTAGAGCTCACTGCTCAAAAACTAAAAGGCTCACTTCCTTACAAAAGTTTGGAATACTTCCAAATATTTGAACTAAGAAAGTAGCATCTACAAATGCCTGATTACAGTTCCAGTTAGGCTCAACAGTCGAATTCTGGACCTTTTAACTGATTCTTCTCTTCTGCTTTGCTCTGCTTCAACTTGCAACAAAAATCCTTAATGCACAAGTGAAACTCTGCATAATTTCTCTACTGACCTTCCAACATTCACAATATACATCAGCTCACATCAAACACATATCAAAATGATATAAATGATCACTTATATATATCCACTACAAGGGATTTAATTGCTTCATGTTGGATTCAAAAAAATAAGAAATATTCACAAACTGTTAGCTCAAATCATCCATAATATTCAACGCACATCCACAAGAGTTGGCCACAACATAGTGAGGACCCAAAAGAAAATGCTCGAAAAAAAAAACACTTAAACAATAACTCCTCAAATATCCATGGCACACTACATTCACCAAGTCGGCCTTGATACATTGATGAACAAAAAACTAGTCAACCAAACCTTCTAACTTACAATAAAATTGATACAAGGCACCAAGATTTATAGATGACATAGATTATGCATCAAAAAATATTCCCTGAGATCCATAACACAAAATAATATCAGAAAATCTGCATATGAATTGAAGAACACAAATCTACTGGATGCTCTATTCTAGCTTCACAGATAATCACTGATCTTCAATCTGTCTACTGGTATGAGTAAATTACACCATGTGGATCAACTAGCTGACAAGGGTTGCCATCAATGACAACACCAGAAAACATGTGCAATGTCTCTTGCCAATAGGACTATGTGAATAACACTATTGTTTCTTGATTCCTTAAATGATCCATTCAAATGGATTGAAATAATAGATAATATATATATATTATTTAAATGAAAGTGTCTGCAAGATAGCCCTCAAAATGAAATTGGATTGTTTAAATCATATTTTATTAGTGAAATTGACCACAATTCTTCTTTGATACATTTGACATGCTAATACAACAGGAAAATCAAACTGGCTTCAAATCATATTTAAAAACATTAATGATTCATTAACATAATGAGTAATAAAAGTTAAAGAATGTAAATGTTAATTTTTTTTATAAAATATGTGAAGACCTTAAGATTGCACTGAGAGGCAATGCCTTCCATGCAATAGGTATTTTTGGTGCACCAAGCAACCTAGGCAGCCAAATGGCCCGCTTACGTAGGGGTCCCGTGAGGGAGGCTTAAGCTCTATGAATTATGATCAAATTCGAAAGAAAAAATAATAGAGGAGTAATAGTTGTTTATTTAGCCATTTTTATTTTTCTGATATTAGTCATTTAGTTGTGATTTTACCTGATTACCAAATTAGTCACTTATTTAGTCATTTAGTTGTGATTTTACCTGATGACCAAATTAGTCACTTATAAATGACCAAATTAGTCATTTATTTGACAAATTCTACTAGTGTTAGTCACGTGACTAAAATTTTTAGTCACATGACTAAAAGTTAGTCATTTATTTGCCAAATTCTACTAGTGTGATAAATTAATTTATGTAATGGTGTACAACACCATATGCCAACATTCCCCCACTTGCTCTATACATTACATAAGGGATCAATACATGAAATACATCATCATAGCCATACATGTAACCACATGAATCTGTAACATGCTCTCGTGCTCCATCAAGATACCTGCAATAAGAACCAAGTGACCACCATATCAAGCAAGAACTCCTCTCAACCTCCAACATGCCACCTATGGAAGAAAAGGAACATGCCAAGGTGAAGATGCACCAATCCATGAGCACAAGCATCAAATCCAAGTGATAACAAAGGCTCTAAGAAATTTGTTGTCAACTAAAAAGCCCATACGATAGTCAAAGTGCCAAATGATGTTATGGACCATAAATCCAAGGGTCTAATCAGATTGTGCTTGAAAAACTCTATTTTAATTAATGTTCATGAAGAGACCTCTACACAAAAACTGTGGAAGAAGTTTGGTGAGATGTATCAGGCCAAATCTTTAGTCAACAATATTTTCTTGAGGAAGAAGTTGTATTCCGTGAGAATGGAAGAGGGCAGATGAATTACATATCACCTAGAAGCATTCAATATGTTGGTGGCTCAATTGGCATTAGTTGGTGTCAAAATGGATGAGTAGGAGAAATTTAAGATATTGCTTTGTTATTTTCCTGATTCGTGGGATTCTCTTGTTATGGCTATTGGGAGTACTTCTGTTATATTGAAGACTAAAGATGTGGTGGGTTCTTTTCTTTCTGAAGAGATGAGGAGGAAGGTAGCCATCACTGCCAAGGAGGCCCTAAATGTTCGTGGAAGATCTAAGGAAAAGGCAAGAAGAATGAGAAGCATGAAAAATCTAAGTCCAGGGGGAGATCTACATCTCTTGGAAAGTCCAAAGTTATTTGTTGGAACTGTGGTAAGCTTGGGCATGTTCGCAAAGAATGCAAAGAAGAAAAGAAGAAGAAAAAGAAGAAATTTGATTCTAATTATGAGTTTGAGAAGGAAGATGGTGTTGCATTCATTGCAACTTTGGCAACTCACGTAGGTAATGATGCATGGTTAATTGAATCAAGTGCATCTTTCCATATGACCTTTAATAGAGATTGGTTTTTTTGAATATGAAGAATTTGATGGAGGTAAGGTGTACTTGGGTGATGATTCTCATTTTGACATTGATGGCCGTGGTAAAGTTAAAATCAGATTTCCTGATGGTAGAATAAAAAGGATTAATGGTGTGTTGCATATCCCTGGATTAGCACAAAATTTGTTATATGTGAGAAAACTAATAGATGTAGGTGTGTAGGTAGTATTTTATGATATAGGATGCAAGATGGTTAGAGGTTCTATGGTGATTGCTAGAGGTGTCTGATATGACACATTGTATAAGCTTGATGCATGCACTATTGAGTGCAATAGTACTTTTGTGAAAAACAAGTCTATGGAAGAAGTGAGGGTTTCAACTTCAACAGATGGTCATGGATTTTGGGTACCCAAGGGTGCTCTTTCTTCTAAAACAAAGTTACTTGCAAAGAAAACTATGTTATGGCACTAGAGACTTGGCACATTGAAGAAAAGGGTTTAAGGACCCTAAAAAATAAAAACCTTGTTGAGGGTTTGTCTAATTGTAATCTTGAATTCAATTTTTGTGAGCATTGCATTTATGGAAAACAAAACCGCATTTAGTTTTACTCGAGTTCTCATAAATCTTATGGTGTATTGGATATTATTCATTCTGATGTGTTTGGTCCTATAGATGTTCCTTCGATTGGTAAATCCATATATTATGTTTCATTTATTGATGATTATAGTACAAGGACATGGGTATATTTTCTAAAGAGTAAATCTAAAGTTTTCAGCTGATTTAAAGAATTTAAAGTGATTATTGAGTTGTAGAATGAAAAAAAAAAATGTTTAAGGATTGATAATGGCGGTGAATTTTTTCTCTAATGATTTTTAGAGATTCTGTAAAGATTGTGGTATTCATAGATAAATGGGAACTGTGTATTCTCCACAATAGAATGGAGTTGTAGAAAGAATGAACAAGACATTGATGGAGAAGGCTAGGAGTATGTTGAGTGGTGCTGGCCTAGGATAAATGTTTTGGGCTGAAGCTATTGTCATTGCTTGTTACCTGATTAATAGGTCTCCTACATTAGCTCTTGTTGATAAGACGCCAATAGAGGCATGGGAAGGTCACAAGACTTCATTAAGACATCTTAGAGTTTTTGGTTGTGAAGCGTATGCACATGTGCCAAATGAGAAGCAAACAAAGTTGGAGAACAAGGTTGTGAAATGTATCTTCATCAGATATAGTTATGGTGTGAAAGGATACAAGCTTTGGGATTTTGTTGCACTTGTTGCAAAAGGTAATACATAGTAGAAGTGTTATTTGTAGAGAAACTAAGCCTTCTTATGTTACATTGAAGCTAGAAAAAAGAAAACAAGAATATGTGATTCAATTTCCTTCTACACCTGAGAAAATTGAATCGAGGCCCAAGGATAGACAAGAAGTTGAGGAGAGCTCATCTAGCTCTGATCTTCAGAAGAGTAGGAAGAACCTCCAACTCAACTTGTTAGTAGGTCCACAAGACATAGAAAACCACCTGAAAGGTATTCACCTAATGACTTGAGATGTATTTTTGCTTTGAATGCTAACATGGATGAACCCAAATCTGTAGAAGAGGCACTAGGTATGAATGATGCAAAATCCTGGAAGATTGCTATGGATGAAGAAATGAAATCTTTGAAAAAGAATGATACATGGGATCTTGTACCATTTCCTGAAGGATGAAAACCTCTTGGCTGCAAATGGGTGTTCAAGAAAAACATTGGTTCAAATGGAGGTGTGTTATTTGGAATTTTACCCTATTCTAATGTGCAAAATAACTAAAAATGCAAATGGAAAAAACTAAGAACACTTCAAAGATTAGCCTAAAGAGTGATAAAACAAGGAAAATAGATGAAATAAAATGCAAATCGATTATACCTTCCTTGCTGTTGAAGACTCCTTGGTTGGCCCTTGATTTAGATGAATTTGTGTGCTCCTTAGATGGCTTTTTGGTGTAGCTAGATGCAAGATTGAATATGCAAGATGATCAAAGTGGATGGCTAAATGATAGTGAATGCTTGAGAATGCAAATTGACAGCATAAGGTTGCTCAAATGAAAAAGTGTTGAAAATGCCCTTGAGGAGGGGTATTTATAGAAGAATTTGAATTCTCTAGAGAATTCAACGGTTGAGATTCATCCAACAAGGTCAAGATGAAGGGCTATGGTGGGTTGAGAACTCACAAGCCCTCACATCTTGACATGTGGATGGTGAAGTGGCTAAGAGGAGATGAGGTGTAAGTGAGGTGGCCAAAAGGTACATGAGGTGGAGGAAGGACAAGTACCTTCCAAGTACCTTGGGGAGTGAGAAGATTTCTCAAAAGAGGATTCTTGTCCCCAAGTGAGAATGAAAGGGACATTTGAGGAATTTTGGAATTCCTCAAAAATCTCCATGGGAAAAGGAGAGGTGGTTGGAGAAATAAATGTGAATTAAAAATTCACATTCTTAGGAGAGTCTAAAGGATAAAAAGGTGAGCTCCAAAAAGGTGGGACTTGGTCACATGTGGATGATGTGACAAGTCCAAGGTTCTAGAAGCCTTAGAAGATAGAATGTGAATTAAAAATTCACATAGGGAAGAGGAGAATCTAGGATAAATAAATGTGAATTAAAAATTCACATGGGAAAGAGGGTCAATGCTAAAAAGAGATAAATGCAAAGGTTGACTAAAAAGGTGGTGCTAAATATGGCTAATGACCTTGGTTAAGGTTGTGCAAATATTTGATTAGAATAATTAATGGAAGATTAGAGGCAAGTGGCAAATGTAGAAGGATGTGACATTAATCTTTGATTAAGAGGATGCACATCATAATCATGAATTAATTAAATTAATTCAGATTAGAGCAAGATCATGGAGGATGTGACAAGGAGAGAGAGAATGAAGAATTTTAAATTGATTTTAAATCAAAAGGGGTAATGACTAAATTAAATAAATTGGTGTATTTATTTAATTTAGAGAGGAAGAAGGTGAAAGATAAAGCATTTAGTTATTAAATTAAATACTTTATAGATATGAGACAAAAGGTGTAATATTAATTTAATAAATTAATATTTAATATGATAGATGAAAAGGGAGTAAATTTAATCATATGGGGGTGATTAAATTTAGATGTCTACATGAGGTATTGATAAGTAAAGCAAGGTTGGTTGCAAAGGGTTACTCTCAAGTTGAGCGTGTTGATTATAGTGAGATATTTTATCTTGTTGCAAAAATGAAATCCATTAGATTTTTGCTTTCTATTGTTCTTGCTTATGATTTAGATGTTGAGAAAATGAATGTGAAAACTACTTTCCTTCATGGTGATTTAGAGGAGGATATTTATATGACATAGCCAGAGCACTACATGGTGAAAGGTAAAAGTAAGTTGGTTTGCAAATTGAAGAAATATTTGAATGGATTAAAATAGAGTCCTAGGATGTGGTACTAGAAATTTGATACATATGTATTGAATTTTGGGTTTGAGTATTCTAAATACGATGATTGTGTTTATTGTAAAACTGATGCTGATCATTTCTAGTTTATTGCATTATATGTTGTTGATGTTATTTATTGGAAAAAGGAAAGGTATGATTTTAGAATTGAAATCTCAACTTGTTGCTAAATTTGAAATGAAAGATCTTGTTTAAGCTACACATTCTTGAGATGAAAATTAAAAGAGATACAGTGAAAAAAAGCTATTGCTTGGCCAAATTAAGTATGTCAACTCAATTTTACAGAGGTTTGATATGCAAGACTGTAGACCTTTGTGTGTTCCTGTTTCTGTTGGAATAAAGTTATCTATTTCAGATTATCGAACATCCCCATCAGAGATGGAAGACATGAGCAAAGTGCCTCACTAGAGTGTAGCTAGAAGTTTGACGTATGATATGGTTTGTACAAGACCAAACATTTCCAAAGTGCTCAATGGGAGTTCTTTCTAGATATATGTCTAATCCTGGTAGAGTTCATTGGGATGTAGTTAAAAGAGTCTTCAGATATTTTTAGGGTATTTTAGATTATTCCTTATGTTATCATAGTAATATGAATGAAGATGATATTTCCCTTGATATTCATGGTTATGTGGATTCAAACTGGGCAGGTGATGTTGATAGTAGAAAATCCACCAGTGCTTATGTGTTTACTTTAGTTGGTGGTGCAATTAGTTGGATGAGTAAGTGATAGGGATTGGTTGCTTTGCCCACTATTGAAGTAGATTATATGACAGCTACTCATGCTTATAAAGAATCCATTTGGTTTAAGAGATTGCATCTAGATATTGGAATAAAACAAGGTGCAATGACAATTTATTTTGATAGTCAGAGTGAGATATGTCTAGCCAAGAACCTGACATTTCATGCCAAGACCAAGCACATTGATGTACAATATCATTTTATTAGAGATATGGTTGAAGATGGTAGGGTGAAGCTAGTGAAGGTAGAGACTTTGATGAATGTTGTCGATTCTTTAACTAAGCCAATGAGCACAGAGAAGTTCAGATTGTGTTAATAGACTATAGGCATTTCAACCCCTAGAAATTAAAGAGATGATGTTTACACCCTCACATTGCTCTTGTAAGGTATTCAACAAGTGGGAGATTTGTGGGGAAAGTGTGTCTCAACCTTGCAATTGTATACAATTTATTGTTGATATGATGTATATATATTTATATATATATATATTTCCTAATTACATCAATAGGTGTATACAATGGAAGAAAAGAGAAAAATGTGAGCATGTTAACTTTTTCAGGAAACTTCTAAAATGGATGGCATACATTAAATAATGATGTATTGTAAATATGGACCATTCATTATTAGGTTTTAGATCTAATGGTAGATATTTTGTTGGACTATCTTTCCCTAGAATGTAACCCTATTTTATGAGGGAATTGTATTATGACTATGACATAGAGATGGTGATCTATTATGAGAATTTGACAGCGGTTGTGTTGTCTCTTGATCTCTGAGTGGTGATACTCCTATGAGAAGCTTTCTTTGCAAGTATATTGTAATCTTTGTGATTTCTGAATAATATATTGGGCGGCTTTTGGAGTGTGGGGTTTTTCTCCCGAAAGAGTTTTTTCCACGTAAATCACTATGTCATGGTATGCATGATATTTATATTTATTTTGTTTAAGTTTTTGTAACTGTTAAAGATCTATAAAGTTTTGCATTATTCTCCTCTCAAGATTAGTGTAGCAAGTTGTTCTACTACCTTAGCTTCCATACAAAGACAAAGAGATATAACAAGGATCATTGGGATTAAAATAGGATCTCTTTCTAGGAAATATTTGGGGCTTCCCCTATTTGTAGGGGAAAATAAAATGCATTTATGAGAGAGTCTACTTGCAAACTGCAATAAATAACTAGAAACATGGAAGGGGAAATGTATCACAACAACTAGTAGGATAATAGTGTTGAATTGGTCATATCAACAATTCCCATTTATTCCATGTCTTGCATGAATTTCTCTCAAAATTTCCTTGTCCAAAATGATAGATGGATGAGATTTGTTTTTGGGAATGGTAGTAGCGAGAAAAATAAAACCCTCTAGCGACTTGAGACAAAATTTGTAGGCCCAAAGAAACAAGGGGTTTGGGTTTGAGGAAGTGGCCAATCATGAACTATGCTTTGGTACAAAACTAATCTGGAACATGTACACCTATTTACAACAAAGGTGAGAAAAGGTTTTGCAAAAAAATATCTAGATTTAGATGACCCACAAAGAATCCTAATAATTCAAATCCTCTGTGAGGCTCAACAATATGGAATTTTCTAATCTTGTGTAGGCACCTAGTTATAAACCATTTAAAATGGGACATTAGAGGAGGTGAAGATTCCCTATTTTGGGAGAACTATTGGGAAGATCTGAAAATGCTAGAGGAGTGGGAGGGGCTGGAAGAGGCTAGAAGAATTCTTAGACACACTTGGGGAATAAAGGTTTGAGATTATTTGGAGCCTATGATGGTTAGAAGTACCCAACAATGGCAGTAGAAGCTACTCTCCAACATGAATATCCTAGAGGACCAAGTAGAATCACTAGAAGGGCTACTAAGATAGAGGAATGTTTATCTAAGTAAAGGACAAGATACTATCAAATGGTGTGTGACAAAGAGTGATAGCTATAATGTCAAAATAGCTTATACCTTGGAGGAGGCAACAAAAAAATGAGAGGACTGGATAATGACGCTTTGTTGGGGGAGACTAACTACCAAAAGTAGGGTCCTTTGTATGGATGGAAATTCAGAAAAGAATCTTGATAGGGGATAGAGTCCAAATAATTGGAATTAATGGTCCTCATAGATGTATAATGTGTTATAAGGAAATTAAGACTATTGACCATCTGTTGGTAGGATGCTAAGTGGCTGAGAGATGTTGCAAATAGGTGATGAAAAAGTTGAATTATTATGCACCATGCTCTGATATCATAGAGAAACTATTCACATCATGGTCGATCCTAAGAAAGAAGGTAGTCTTTTCAAGCATCTAGAAAGTGGCCCCTTCAATTGTTATTTGGGAAATCTAGAAGGAGAAGAATAAAAGATTGTTCGAAGACAAGAGAAGAAATGTAGAAGGAATTGTAAGCAAGATTGAAGAAGAAATCACTGAGGTAGTAAAAAATGTAGTAGCCAACCAAAGTGCAACCAAAAGAAAGTTCACCTTGTGGGAGGAATAGATGAAAAAATGGCTTGGGCTCATAATCCCCTCATTTATGGGTCTTGTTGGATTGATCAAAATTTGAATCTGTGGAGAGGTGTAAAATGGAACCCACCATAGTAGGGATAGGTCAAAGTAAATTTTGATGGAGCAACATGGCGAAACCTTGGCCTAGTAGGGGAAGGGTGTATCATTAGGACTCATGAATGGAAAATGTAGTGGAAAAGTCTATAAGGCTACTAATTGGCACTAATAATGAGGTAGAAATGTAGGTTGCATGGTATGGGATTAATCTTTACAACCAATTGGGTTTCAAGAAGATATTTCTAGAGGAAGAATTATTAATAATGATCAATGAATTTCGTAAACAAAAATATCTAAATTAGAAAATCAACAAGTTTCTAAACCAAATCTTGCAAGACATAACACTTTTTGAAGACTTATGAGTGGTGCATATTTATCAGGACAACAAGGGAGATGCAGATAATTTGTCGAAATCACCAATAAATCACAATGATGAGCATGTGGCTGGTGGTGAGATAGTGGAAGCATAAAATCACATGTAGAGGATGACTTGGGGAATATATTGGACAAGAGGAGTTAATGAAGATGTTAGTATGGCCTCCATGGTTGGCTATTGGTGCAAGAGTGCCTTGGAACCAAAATTGTCAATCAAGGTTGATTAGGTCCAGGCTTTAGATTTGGTGTATCTTTTTTCTAAATAAGGTAACTATGACCATTTTTTTTGTTAAAATTAGGCATATTTGATGAATATTAGGTGTATAGGGGGTGTAGGTTTCAAATAGTGAAAAAATATTGAAAAGTTGCTAGTTATGAAAAAATGCAAAATTGTAAAGTTGTAAAAAGCAGTTTTGAGGAAGGCAAATGGTCATGTACTTCAAAAGTCAATTTTTTTTGGTGGATATAGTTAGTTTAGAATGGAAACATTAAAAATATGATGAAAAATATCGATTGAAGTTTGATATTGAAGATTGAAAGCAAAATAAATAAAGAATACCCCTATTTTTAGTGATTTTCTAAGTTTTTTCATATTGTATTGGAACTATACGACCCATACAACATCACATATATCCTAGTTGAATTGGATTTCATGGAAGGATTATGTTAGATTTGTTTTGAAGCCATTATGAGAGTTCAACATCAAGTTTAAGGGATTTAAATGTTAAAAGTTCAATAGGTGGGTCCAAATTTGAAATTACAAAGTTTTGTTATTCTAAAATGAGTTTACACCCATTCCACCTCCTGTGATTTCTATATTTCAATGGAATGGGTGAAATTTAAGCTGGTTTTAGGTATATGGTGGTATTTTGAGTGCAGGGGAGGTCTGTAGTGTGTTGAGCATGAAGCTATAAGTGGGAAAAGTGAGTTTTCCAAAGGAAATGGTGAGGGTTTTATATGTCAAAGTGAAAATATGGTTGGAGCAGAAAGTTTAATTGATTCCTTAAGCTTATGCAAATATTTTTGGACTTTTTTATGGTAGTGGAAAGGTTGTGTGAAGTCTGGTAAAGGGATTTTCAATAAAACCCTAGTTTTGTGGCTATAAGGGAGGGTTATTGGGTTTGGCACTTGGTTGAGTGGATTCCTAAGAAATAATTATGGATTCTTGGGTTTTGACATGTGAGGATTTCTCCCCAAGGTTTCAAAGTGTTTTATAAAGTTTAGAGATAAGTCTCTTTATAAAAGAGGGCTAATTTGAGCCCTAAAAGGTGTGAAAAGCCTGATTTGGTGAAGTTGCTTCAAAGTAGCTAGTAGTGGTTTGTTGATATGTTATTGACCACTAAAAAGGGTCCTTGAAAAGGTTTGGGTCTTGGTTTGAAAGAAGGTCATTGTGTAGTTACACTTGATTGAGTGGGTTCCTAGTGCTATAAGGATATAGGCTGATTTGGTGAAAAGTGAAGAGTTTTGAGATTTGTAATTTGAAGATTATTGTTGCAGGACCTCTCCTGCTTACATTAGCTATAAACGACAGTGGAGGATTTTTAAAACACCAAATTTCCCCCCACTCTAACTTTCATAAGGATAAAAAATGGAGGTGACAATTTGTTTGGGAGAAAAGGAGAGACAAATGATGTTTAGGGGATGGTCATAGATAGGCATCTATAGAAATTTTTCAGTATAGATGACATGGAGATCTTGGGAACAATGAAGAGAATATTGGGTGTGAAGGTCCTCATCTCCTCCTACTGGTATCAAGTGAACTCAAACTTGGCCTCCATTTTCATGGCCTAGCTACTTCAAGCATGGGAGAGTAAGGACTCAGTTAAGTGGTTAATGCACCAACTGGTTAAAGCTTGTTGGTGTGAAGGGATGGAGCATTATATAGTGATGGTGATAGTGAGATGGGAGCTTCACCCTATGGGTGGGATATGGAAAAAATTGGCCGTCCACTACAATGGGCCATGGGTTCCCTTTCTTATCTAGAAAGGAGGTGAGGAAGAGGTAGTGAGTGCGACTGAGGTAATGGGTTTCATTTTTCTATTGAAGGAATTAACTACTGCTCATAGAGCAATTGAGCCATGGATAATGTTGGCACTCCCAGCTACTACCAATGGGCGTGAGGGTGTGGAGGGTAACATGAGATATTGAAGACCAATATGACGGGTGAGCAAAGTTGAGCTCATGGGCATAATGCTTCTATTTTTTGTAGACTTTTTTGTTATGTCAATTTTTTGGAAATGGCCTAGTCTGAAACAATGTAGATTTGGGGTTGGCCCCTTATAAAAAAACATTTTTAATTTTACTCGAGTTCATATAAACCTTGGGGGTGTGTTGGAGCTTATTCATTTTGATGAGTTTGGTCCTGTAGATGTTTCGTTTGTTGTAAAATCCACATATTATGTTTCATTATTAAATGATTATATTAGGACATGGGTATATTTTATAGAGTAAATCTAAATTTTTTATTTGATTCAAAGATTTTAAAGCAATGGTTGAATTGTATACTAGAAAGAAAATAAATTTTTTGAGGACTAACAATAGTGGTGAATTTTCTCTAATTATTTTGATAGATTTTGTAAATATTGTGTCATTCATAAACAAAATACAACTCTATATTATCCACAAATGAATAGAGTTGTAGAAATAATGAATAAGACACTTATTGAGAAGGCTGGGAGTATGCTTAGTGGTGATAGTCTAACACAAAGGTTTGGGCTAAAGAATTTTCCACTACTTGATACCTAATTAACATGTCTCCTAAATCAACTCTTCTTCATAATTTCTTATGCAGGTATGGTTGGGTCACGAGCCTTCACTAAGAAATCTTATCATTTTTGGTTGCGAGGCATATACACATGTGCCGAAAGGAGAAGCGAAAAAATTTGCAGAAAAAGGTTGTGAAATGTATCTTCATTGGGTAGTTATGGTGTGAAAGGATACAAGCTTTGGGATCTTGTTTCACATAAGGTAATATATAGTACAATTATTATTTTTAGAGAAACTAAGCTGCCTTTTGTTACATTATAGCCATAATAAACTAAAAATAAATATGTGATTAAAATTCCTTCTATACCTTAGAAAGTTTAATTGAGGCCCCTAAATGAACAAGAAGTTGAGGAGAGTGATGAGAACATAGTTATACTAAGAGGGGGATGAATCGGTGTAACACAATATTTTACTTTTCAAAACTTAATAAACCACAATAATAACACACATGTAAGATCTCGAAATTAAGAGCACATGAGAAACAAAATTTACATGGAAACCCTTGTGAGAGAAAACCATGACAAAATATTTCTTATATATATATATGTTCGTTGTAGGCACCAACTTACTTCTTTTACAAATATTCTTTTGTATACACCAAACCATTGGAGACACTAATCTGCACAACTAAGCAAAAACTCAATAAGAGACACTAATCTCTTCCTTGATAGGCACCAACCTCCAAATTATTCAAAGGATTATATTTTCTTCACAAAGATCTAATTATAGATGTACTTTATTTCACACCTCTACTTGTGGATGATCTAACGGTTATCACATAGATTTTATCCTTCACAACTTAGTTTGTAGATGATGTAATTTATTTCCTTCACAAGTCTTCTTGATGATGATGAAAAAAATTTCCTTCAAAATTTTTCTCTCAAATAATGTTATACTTTCATTTATAATTATTCCATAAGGTTTTCTCTTATGTCACTTACAAATCTACCCCAAATTGTGCATTATGTATTTCCACCTTCACAATATTAACACTCTCTTAATCTATTTTAATATAGATCTTATTTACTCTTCATTTTTTCTTCTCTATATCTACTTGTATATGATATTATTCACTTCTTTCTCATTACTTCTCTACACTTCATATTCATTATCTTTTTATACCATATTATGTCCTTATGTCTCATTTGAAGAGACATCCTTTGGAAGATTATGTCCTTTCAAAAAAGTCACGACTCTTCCTTATAATTAACTATTGTCCCTTCAAGCTGATCAAGACCTTTCACAATGTAATTTATGTATTCTAGTAGTAATTGTTTCCTTTTTTATTTTTCTTAATTACTAATTCTTATGATATACATTATTGCTTTTATATTTGAGTATTACTACTTCAATATTAATCACTGACACTAAACATAATAAACACCACCTTTAATAAGACTCCTCTTTAAGTTTAGTGTTGCCTATTAGTTATACTTTATCACTACCTCATCTTTCACATATGAGAACCATTATATATGATCTTATTTTTGGGTGATTAATATACATTAATGTATGTGTATCTTTGGGAAAGATGGTCAACCAAAAATATAATGTTTTAAAATATTTATTTAATTTCATTTCTCATAGTGCAAAGAGTGTTATCTTGTACTTATAAACTTCCTTGCATTAATATAAAGGTTTCTCACCATTATAAAAAAATCCATTTATTTCACTTCTATATGTTACCAAACTTATTCACACACCTAAATTATATGATCTATTATATAATATATATGTGTTGTTGTTGATCACACCTTTTAGAAATTCTTCAAGACATATACCAAATGACTTTAATGTGTCGTGCATATTTGATGTAAAGGTTGTTGTTGTGAAGAGATCGATTAGTAGCATTTTTCCTTAATTATTTTATTCAAGAGTAATATGAATGTTATTAATTTTAGTAATGCTTCTAACATCATTGATAGTCTCCTAAAAATATCGTTTATACATCAATTATAATCATTCATACATTAATGATAATAAACTTGTTCATTTTATTTGACATTAATGACAATTACTTTGTTCATTTTCTTTGACATAAAAGAAAATATTCTAACAATACCCCCCTTTGTCATTTATGGCAACATAATTCTCCCCCTTTGACATCAATGGTAAAGGGATGTTTATTATACTTCCATCCATAAATGGATCATGGGAAGCATCCATTCATATTTTTTATGGTCAATACTCATATCTACTACAATAAGAATATACTTCCCCTTGACTAGAATAATCCCCCTTTTTCTAATTCTCCCCTTTTGATTTTATATTTCTTGGATGATATATTTTCTTTATAGTTTTCCAAAATGAAATTTAACAAATCAGGAGTTTGTTTAGCTATCTCATTATTCTATACACATCTTCAACCCTTCCTTCCTATCTATGGTTGCTAAATGAAAAAAGTCCATCCTTTTAAAATCAATGATATAATTATCCTTTTCTTATAACTCTCCCAAAGAATCTTAATCATCTGATCTATCTTTTAATTTCTTTTCCTCAAAGCTAAAAGATGATGCAATGATTAACTCCCCCTAAATTTGTACTTCTTCACATGAACTTAGTGAAACCACTTGTGTATGAAGTGTAGTTTGCACAAGCATAGATATTCCTTCTTCTCATTATCTTGCTCTTGTTTTATTCTCCATACTTTTGTATTTTCTTCTTTTTGATTATCCATGGCTTCCACTTTCTTGCTTTTCCTAGGAGGTTTCACAAAAGGTCATTTCTATAGAATCATGCTATGTGACCATAGTTGTTGCAATCATAACACATAACATTGTAATCTAACAAGGGAGAAATGGAATTATAGCTCCTACTTGGGAACCCATGGGATTCCTATTCTTGTTCCAACCAAAATTTCTTGCTCATGTCCTACAATCTCTTGCCTGATTACCAAAGTGATTACAAGAATAGAAATAACCATAAAAGGAATGTTGAAACTTGGTCATATGAATTTTTTTCAAAGGAAAATATCTTTTAACTATATTTTTATCCTTGTATTCTTTGTGGGGAATTTTGGTTTTGTAAGGAATGCCATTTTTCTTCTTCTTGTTTTCATTCTTGATTGGACTCTTGAGAGAATTTACACAACTTTTTGGTTTTTCCTCATTCACCTTCTTTGGTGGCTCCTTGGGATATTTTGTAATCTTTTGATTTTATTTATAACCAAGACCTATCTTAATGTCCGATGACCTCTGGCTATTGATGATATCATCTAACATTTTTGAACTCTTCTCATTCTTTAAATCTTTGTTTAATTGAGTCTTTGTTCTCTCTAATTCCTTTCTTAGGGATACAATATTAGATTCTAGCTTCTCATTATTTTCTTCCTTTGTTTTCAATTGGTTTTACATCTCCTCCTCAATCCTTTTTTCCTCTTCTACTTGAAATTTTAGATCTACAATCACCTTCTCTAGTTCTTCAAGATTCTGTGATAATTTTTCTTTGGCTTTAATTTCCTCTTAAATTTGCAATCCTTGTTTCAAAATTATTTTCTTAAGCTTATTGATCTCACTATAGGCATAATAGAGTTCCTCCTCAAGATCCACTTCTTCATCATCTTCATCATATTATTCTTCTGGATCTTTCTCCTTTCTTTCATCTTTACTTTTGACTTTCACACACTCAAAAGAAAATATACCTACTTTACCTAATTTATACTTACCTTGGTACATGTAGGATTCTTTCTTGATCTTTCTATCAAAATGGGCTTTCTTTGCATATGATTCATTGTTGGAGCTATCGCTTGATTCATGCTTTTTATTCTTCATCTTCTTTGATTTTTGAATGCTTCTTCTCTTTTAGATGATTTCTCTTCTTCTAACTCCATTTATTCTTCTCTTTCACTCACAAATTTGTCTCCATCTTTCATGACATAATTCCTTGTTTTTATTTCCATGTGTTCCATTTGTCACCTCATCACTTTTGCTTGATTCTCTTTCATCACTTATATTTAGTTTTGTTGGTGTTAGTTGATCAACATTATACTTGGTATTTCCTTTTCCCTTATTTCCCTTTCTTTTTTCCATATGCGCTCTTAAGATCTTCCTTCTAGTGGTTAGACTATTTTTGAAGGAACCTGCTCTAATATCGATTTATGAGCACACAGTTATACTAAGAGGGGGTGAATCATTATAGCATAATATTTTACCCTTCAAAACTTAATCAACCATGACATTAACACATGCAAGATCTAGAAATTAAGAACATGTAACAAACACATGATTTATATGAAATCCCTTACGAGATAAACCCATTGAAAAATATTGCTTATATATAGATCTTCTTCTTTGTAGGCACAAACCTACTTATTTTAAAAATATTATTTTGTACGCACCAACCCACTGGAGGCACAAATCTCCACCAAAAAATGTAGGCATCAACCAATTGGAGACACCAATCCCCACGATTGAGCACAATCTTAGCAAGAGACACCAATCTCTTCTTTGATAGGCACCAACCTACAAATTCTTTAAAGGATGATATTGTCTTAAAAAATATTGGATTATAGATGTCTTTCTTTCACACCTCTACTTGTGGATGATCTAATGATTATCACACAAATTCTCTCCTTCATGAATTGGTTTGTAGATGATGTTATCACTTTCCTTCACAGGTTTTCTTGATGATCATGCAACAACTTCCCTTCACATATATAATCTCAAATAATGCAATACTTTCCTTTATAATTTTTCCATAAGGTATTCTTTAATGTCACTTATAAATTTTCCCCCAAATTATACATCATATATTTCTCCATTCACAATATTAAAACTCTCTTTATATATTTTAATATAGATATGATTTACTCATTGTTTCTTCTATAGATTGGCTTGCATTTGATCTTATTCACTTATTTCTCATTACTTAATTCTCTACACTTCACATTAATTATATTTTTATACCATATTATGTCCTTATGTCTCTTATGAGGAGAGACATCCTTTAGAAGATTGATGTCCTATCATAACAATCATGACTCTTCCTTATAATTAATTGTTGTCCCTTCAAATTGATCGTAGCCTTTCACAATGTAATTTTTTTTCCTTTTAGTAATAATCACTACCTTTGTTATTTTCCCTAATTACTAATTATAAATATAAACTGTTTCTTTTATATTTGACTATCATTACTTCTTCAATAATAATTGTTGTCACTAAACATAATAAATATTACCTTTAATTGTAGTGCCCCTCGTACTGTCACCTATTAGACTAATAGTTATTATGTTAGGATATACACTATGATACCTTGTTGATGCTAGTTTTATTGTTTTGGATTGGTTTTGGATGATAGTTGATCATACCTTGATGTTCATGATACTATTGACTTATGCATATGTTATGATGGTTATATGGACTAATTTGTGTGTTCGGATTATTTTACTTATGAGCATCATGTAGTTATATGATTATGTTTACTATGCATTTAATCCATGATTGATCTATATGCTATTTACAATGTAATTGTTGTTATACATTGATGTAGATTATTGGTTGAAGTGTCTTGGTGGGAGGGACAATGTAGCATTAATCATTCACGAGTACCCTGTTACACTGCGATTTTCTCTCATAGTGTGTTTGATTGTTTGATATATATATATGTATAGAAGTTTGGAAATTTGTCTGATGTAGATTGCAGGTACTAGGCATCGACTCCACCTAAACTGTTAGGTCTGAGCATACCTTAAAACCCAATGGAAATGTTGTTGAAAATGAAGATGACAAAAGGTCCCCTACTCTTGCCATCATCCTCAATGAGGATGAGTACCCATTTTGTTACATCGTCAGTCTGGTTTTCACTCTTGGTCAGTTGTTTCATTTTGTGTTTATCGGTGTTTGGATGATTTGTGATGTTACATAGTTGTTCATTAATTAGGTTGTTTAAATTATTGATTGAGTTTAAAAATTTTATTAATTGTAATCTTGAGGCGAAATTATTATTGTGTTGCCTTGTGTAATCGATTTAATTAAATTAAACTAGTTATAAGGTTGTTTAAATTAATTTGGAATTTAAAATAAATAATTAAATTAAATTATTTTGTATAAAGTATTACTATAATTAAATTTAATGATAATTGTTAATTTTATTATCATTGGAATTTAATTATTCAAATGTGAAAACAATATATTTTAAATAAATAAATTGAAGGAGATTGTCGAATAAGTTGTTAAAGCAAATTAAAAGATAGAAAAGTGGAGTTCGTGCACATGCACAACTCCACACTAATTGCTGAATGGAAACTTGTCATTTTGAGTAGATATTGCTTGATTTTTACTTTCGAAAGCTAATGACTTTCCTAATTTTTTTATAATGTGGAGTTTGGGGATTATTATTATTATTAGGGGTTTTATTCTTTTTGGGGAGAGGGAATTGGTTTGCAAGAAATGATCTAAAGAATAATTATATTTAATTACTTGTTTCAAAAGAGAGATTGGGGTAAGATTGTTGGAGGTTTGATTAAGGGCTTTGTAGAAGTGGATTATTGTGGAAGTAGAGGTTTAAGTTCGGCACCAAACTCCATTTCAGCTACGTTGGATCCAGGCTGGTCTGGTTATTCGTTATTTTTGTTTCGAATAATGTAATCAAATTTTTTCTCCTTCATCTATTGAAAATAATTGCTCGAGTGTTTGGATGTGTTTGCATGATGTATCTTGGCGTGATTGTCCCCAGTTGATTTCTTTTGCATGAAAATTTTTGAGGGCTTATCTTTCTTTAATTTTGGCATCTCCTCGCTCTATGATGTCGATGCAATTGCAACCAATTTTCTGGGTCAAAATGTGAAGTATGCTCTGGGCGCTATGCTTGAGTTTGGTTGTTTGTTGGCATCCAATTTAATTGATGACTCTATTTCATGGGACTAGAAACCTAAACCCAAAATTAGCGACTTCATCTTTAACTACGATTTTATCTCCCTGGGCATTCGATATTATGTATTGCTACTCAATACCTTACTTTGCACATAGAATGTACCTAGTAAACTTGTTTCAAAGTGATGATATTTATTTTCTGTGCCTTGCCTTATTTTATCACCTACTAAAATTAGGAATATTCTTTCGGGTGGATATTCTTACTTGGTGTGATCGAATTCTTTCAGGTGGATATTCTTTGTTTGCTACATTTTAGTTGGAGTCTGAAGTTCGATTCTGTTGCATCATAGATCAAATTTTTGGCATATGGCATATGGATTATATATTACACTTGATTTCATATTTACATGGATTCTATTCTATAGTAGAGATTTGAGTTAAGGTTATATAGCATTCGATTTATATAGAAGGCATTTGATGTGGTTAAACATAAATTGTTAAATGATTGAATCGACACACACAAAAACACACACATATATATATTTGAATATTGATATATATACATGGGTATTTATATTTGTAGTATGCATAAAGTTGTGTCTCCATTGTAATATTTGACTTGTTATGTTGTAAACAACAGATTGTATTAATGTATTTACTAAAATATATATAAATACAGATATGTGTATATATATATATTTGGATATATAGATATATTTATTTGTTTATTTATATGCATGCGTTTAAAAGAATATAAAGTATGGTTGTTTGGAAAATTATTATGAATTTAGTTATTTAAGACATTTTTTCCTTTACAACTAAATGGTCTTGGAAGTTGAATAAATAGAGAAATTACAATAGAGAAAATTGTTTTTCTTATAGTTAAATGGGAGGATTTAATTAAATGAACGAAGTAGGAAATCTTTTGTTGGCTGAATATGTTCATAATTATTTAATGGGTTTGTAAGATTATTAAGTAACTTAGTTTGGAGAATAATTGTTATTAGTATTATTACGAGTCGTTGTGGTAGATAACCCTATTAAGTGAGTTATGTGGAAAATGTTAAAGAATAATATGAAATGTGGAAATAGTGCCTTGTTTTTGAAGTACCTCATGGTCACACTATTGTTTTTTGTAAAGTATTTGGTTAGTGAATATGGGCACTTTGGTTGATTAAAGGATTTGTTTAAATTAATTGACTAGGTTATCCTGGTACTATTTAATAAGCGTTGGTTGCTTTATAACTATTTAGTAGTTAGTTCATAAATTACCATGTAATTAGTCAATGAATACAAATGTTAGTGTGGTGGATGATTTATTAAGTGAATTTGGTGGCTAAGAAATGAGTTTTCATGAGATGTTAGATAATGTCCTTCATGGATGTAGTGGATGTTGATCATTTGTGTTGAATATGGTATTTGACTTGTTATTTGTGGATATTTTGATTACATTGGTCTATTGCAAGATGAATTCCTGGTTGTAGTGTTTATTTGTTGCTCGTTTAGTTTGAGGTTAATTTCGAGTTTTAGTTGATTTTGGGTTTTGTGAGTGAGGGAGTCTTTGTGCATAATTGTTATGGTAATCTTCCAGAGGCCTAGGGGAGTATTCTTTTGGTAGAATTTTATGTTTCTCTTTTGGAAGGAGTTGATTGTGTTTTTGGATTATGCTCATGAGGGTATTTAGCCTTGCACTGCTCATTTGAGATTATGGTTGGAAAATTGTGAGCGAGATGGTTCATGCCAAGCTCGAGAAATGTGATTTTTGTGGCTTCGTTTCAGTGTGAAAGATGACTTACCCTATTGATGTGTTGGGTCTTCTAGTTGCATGTAGGGGGAGTGGCTTCCATTGGGGGCCAGAACCCAAAGTAGTTGACTAGGATAACCCATTGGGAGTTTCATAATCCAGTGATAACCTAAATAGTGTACTAGGGGGTTTGGGTAGAATTCTCACACTAATCAAGATAATGGTAAGCCTCACTCATGGCTCAATTGCTCGTTTAGGCTTGAGATGAGTGGGAAAACTTGGAATGGAAAGATCAACTGCCTTTTCTTCTCAAAAGGTATGTTGATCTTGCATGAGTTTGTATGGGGGCTAGGGATTGATAAAGGCCAACAAGATAACCTAGGATGGGGGTCGGGGCCTAGGAAGATCCGCATTGGATAACCCATATCAAGCTATGCGATGATACTCCTCCCTAATGTAACCTAATATTCCCTTGTTTTGTGTACCCCTTTGTTGTTTGTGTGCCTCTGAAAGTGGTGTCACTATTATGTTTTGTCTCATTGCACTTTGTATGTTGGAGTCTTGTGAGCCTTTGTGTCATGCTATTATTTTCTTCACTACTTGTGTAGTGGGACTTTATTGTCATCTCCTAGCATGGGGGGTGGACCTTAGGGCTCCACATGGTCGGGTGGAACGTGCTATGCACTCCATTGGGTTTCTATTTGATGTTCATGAGCATGGATGTGGCACCTTATGCAGAGATTCCAGATCTTGTACCAGACTTGATGGTATCAATGTTATGTAATGTAAGCATTTTATTTGTATCTTACTTTGTATTTGATGTATTCTTCCTATTGTTATAAGGGAAGCTATGATGTAATCTTGTGACAATGTATTGATGTACCCTTATGTAAGAGAAATTGATTATGTACTTGTTTTCTCGTAATATATGATCTTTAATGGTGTTGTATCTGTTGAAATATATACATTTAATTTACTTAATGCAATGGATTTATAATTAACTTTTGTGGGTTGGTTAATCTTAGATGTTGGATTTAAACATGTTAGGAATGTATGTGTGTAATGCAGTCATGATACCCTAAAGGACATAGTTAGAGCATATGTGCATGTAGTTAACATTCTATGTTAGTTGATATTATGATAAATGTATGTTGGCTCACTTTAAAAAAAAAATTGTGTCATATTTGTTAGTAAGTTGTGTCGTCCTTTGGGGTTTCGTGGTGGGGCGTTACATTAATAATGCTTCTCTTTAACTTTATTGATGCTTATTACTTAGACTTTACCACTACCTTATCTTTCACATATAATCATTTCTGCATATGATCTTCTTTTAAGTGATTTCATTAATATATATGTGTCTTGCAAAAGTGGTCAGCCATAAATATGAAGTTAAAATATTTATTTGATTTCATTTCTCATAGTGCAAAGAGAGTCAACTTGCACTTATAAACTTCCTTGCATAAATACAAAGTTCGGCCAAAACTATAAAAAATCCATTTATTTCACTTCTTTGATAATTATTCATTAATTTCACTTCTATATGTTACCAAACTTATTCACACACCTAAATTGTATGATTTGCTATATAAGATATATGTGTTGTTGATTATGCTTTTTGGAAATTCTTCAAGACAAATACCAAATAACTTATGTGTCATGCATATTTGATGTAAAATTTATTTTTATGGAGAGATTGATTAGTGACCTTTGGCCTTAACAATTTTCTTCAACCACAATATGAATGGTATTGATTTTGATAATGCTTTTGACATCAATGACAATCTCCTAAGAATCTCACTCACACTTAAATGATAATCATTCATACATTAATGATAATAAACTCGTTCATTTTCTTTGAAATCAATAATAACATTCTAATAAAGAACCATCTAGCTCTAAAGCTTTAGAAAAGGAGGAAGAACCTCCAAATCAGCATATTCGAAGGTCTACGAGACATAAAAAACCTCCTAAAAGGTATTCACTTCATGACTAGAGATGTATTTTTTATTTTAATACTAACATGGATGAACTCAAATTTTTAAAAGTGTATTAGGTATGAATGATGCGAAATCCTAGAAGATTTCTAGGGATGAAGAAATGGAATTTTTGAGAAAGAATGATACATGGGATCTAGTGCCATTTCCTAAAGGAAAAAGAATGTTGGTTGCAAATTGGTGTTCAAGAAAAATATTAGTTCAAATTGGGGTATTAAGAATTAAAAAGCATGGTTGGTTGCAAAATGTTACTCTTAGGTTGAGGGTGTTGATTATGGTGAGCTATTTTATCCTATTAAAAAAATGACATTCATTATATTCTTACCTTTTATTGTTGCTTCTTATGATCTAGAGGTTGAGAAAATGAGTGTAAAAATGACTTTCCTTCATGGTGATTTGGTGGAGGATATATGTATATGACACAATCATAGCACTACATGGTGAAAAATAAAAGTAATTTGGTTTACAAATTAAATAATTATTTGCATGGCCTCAAACAAAGTCCTAGGATCTACCAAATATTTGAAACATATGTGTTGAGTTTGAGATTTGAGAATTCTAAATCAAATCATTATGTTTATTATAAAATTAATGGTGACTATTTCCTGTTTATTATAATATATGTTGATGATATGTTATTAATTGGTAAAGGGAAAGGAATGCTTTCAGAATGAAAGTATCATCTTTTAACTAAATTTGAAATCAAAGATATTGGTGTAATAAAACACATTCTTGGGATGTAAATTAGAAGAGATAGAGTGAAAAAAAAGTTATTTCTTGGCTAGAGTAATTATGTCAATTTAGTTTTACAAAGGTTTAATATGCACAATTGTAGACCATTGTGTGTTCCTTTTACAATTGGAACAAATTTATCTATTTTAGATTGTCAAAAATCGCTAATGAAGATATAATATATAAGAAAAGTGCCTTACTAGAGTGTAGTTGTAAGTTTAATGATGTTATGGTCTGCACTAGATTAGACATTGCCCAAGAAATTGGAATTCTTTCAAGACATATTTCTAATTCTAGTAGAGTTCATTAGGATGCAGTTAAAAGATTCTTCAAATATTTATGAGGTACCTCAAAGTATTCATTATGTTATCTTGGTAACTTGATAGGAGATGGAATTCACCTTAATATACATCATTATTAGATTCAAATTGGGTAGGCGGTATTGATAGAAAATAATCCACCAGTGATTATGTGTTTACTTTATTTGGTGGTACAATCAATTGGATGAGTAAGAGACAAGATATGACTGCTTTGTCCACTGTTGAAGTTGAGTATATGATAGATACTCATGCTTGTCTATAAGCAATTTGGATTCAAATACTATGTTCATATATCAAAATAAAAAAAATGTGTAGTTACTATTTATTGTGATAGTTAGAGTGTGATCTTTCTAGCTAAGAACATGACACTTCATGTCAAAACCAAGCACATTGATGTATAGTATAATTTTATTAGAGATATGGTTGAGGATGACAAGGTGAAGTTAGTTAAGGTAGGGACTTTGATTAATATTTTTGTAGAGGAGGGGATTTTCTCCTCCCAAGATGGCGTGGCCTCAAGGAGAAAATAACCCTCAACTACCTCAAAGAGAAAAGCTTAGGTGATAGGATAAAATGATGAAGTTTTCTTATAAAGTAAGGAAGTTTTCTTATTTTTGGTTTATGCAAAATTAAAATATGGGAGTTCTAGAAGAATAAAGAGCAAGCCAAAAGGTTATTTTGGACAACCTGATGAGCCCTCAACCAAGGATGATAACATAGTGTTTAGACGTCTTGGAATAAACTAGTGTCTCATATGGACCAAAATTGAGTGTGCTAGAAAGCATCAAAGTGATTACCACTATTCTGATTACTAAGAACTTTTAAGCTATGAGAAAATGAAAAAAAAGCTAGCAAAACTAAAATAATGTAAAATAGAAGGAATGCAAATGATGAAATGAGGAAACACTCACAACAAACCAAGCAATGAATCCTCCAACAAAAAAAATCTCCAAAACCTACACACATAAAACTAAGAGAAAATGTTTGGGCTATTTAGGGGCTTTCCTTAGTCAAATCCCCATTTTGGTGTTTCCACCTCCACAAACAACCAAGTAGATTCAAGATAGATAAAATGTATGAAATAAAGGAAATGTGATAGAAACAAACACAACAAAGGAGGAGAAGCCCTATCATGAATGTAGATAAATGAAGATGATATTATAAAGACAAGATTGCATAAAATGAAATAACAAGAGAGTTACCAATAGCCTGTGATTCTCTTCTTGAGTTGATAGACGTGACAAGCTTGATAGATATCTTTAGTAGGGCTTCCCCATGAGAATGAGAGAGTGAGAACAAACAAGAGAGTAGAAAAAATGATAAAGAAGAGTGATAGATGGAGAGATTTAAATGTATGAGTTAAAAGAATCAATGAAATGAAGTGTTTTATGAAAGTATATGCATGCAAGAGTCATCCCAGCATGCCTACGACCTAGTAGAGGCATTACACTTGCTAGTAGGTGGGAAACATAATGTCTCAATAGCTATTGCAATCGAGAATCTATTCAAGACACTCACACAACATGTAGATGTTTTCATGGTGCATGTTTGTCTACAACATAAATCCACCTTAATGATGGGAATCAAATGGGTTAAGAAATTTAAGGATTTAAATTAAAGTTAGATAAAAGAAATATTGCACTATTATTTTTAATTTATCTAAAGTGGAGGCTTATGGAATGTGAAATTGCATAAGATGTAATTGATGACATTAAATTTTTCCCCCACTTTAGCGAGCATTTGTGTTCTAGCAAATGCGAGCTAAAGTAGAGAGAGAAAGAGGTTGGAGAGCATATACCAATATGAAGAGGATGGAAGTCTTTGATCCTATAAACTTAATTGTAAAGATGAGCCAGGACACAAAGAGTATAGGGGTCTTCTATCCTACAAAACTGACTGCAAATTCACCACAAACATGTTAGTTGTAGATAAACACATTAGGAAAAAAGAAAGAAATAGATGAGATAAATTTTATTAGATATAAAGACAACACTAATAAGTATGGCTAGCAAGTTGTTTTGTGCTAGAGATCATATGAAAAGTGGATAGACTTGTGGCTACTACAAACCACGTTGTAGGATAGTTAGAGAAAAGACAAGTCTAGTCAGGTTGCCCCCAAGCTAGACGATGAGATCATAAGACATCAAGACATTGTTGAAAAATAAGAATAACTAGATATGATAGCCCTCCCATAGAATGATATGTGCTAGATAGAGGAGCACAAGTTATTCTAAGGAGAATAAAGAGAGAAATATTGAGTCATGATATATATGGCGAGATGTATTCATGGAATATTATCATGCAAGGGATAACACATAGAACCCACAACATCAATAAAAAGTCAAGATAAAGAGATTGAAATCATAAGGGGACCCAAGTGTTGGCGTTAGAACTGATCATAAATGTATATATATATATATATAGTATAAATTATATGAACTATCATCACCCCTTAAAAAGATTGGAAAGAGAAGAAGAGCACATAAAGAAAATAAATAAATCTGGATCAACATGGAAGAGGCCTAAATATCTCAATGCTTTGCATCATCGCTGATGTGAAAAACAAATTAATTTATGAAAAATAGAAGAATGATGAAATATATAGAAGAAGTTATAACATATTTTATCTCTTTTATTGAAGTACCTAAAAGGGTATCGATGGTCCTCTAGGGAAGAGAACAAACATAAATAGATAATTATGAGGAAAGATAAAAAACATGTAAATCTAATCTAAAGATAAGAAGAGGAACTACTCTAGTCAAGCATCTCTAATAGATCATCTTTCTCCCAATCTAGATCATTGTAAGGGGAGGGAAGACAAGCTTGCAGAGGGAGAACAACGAGGGAAGTACCAGATGAATCACCTACAATAAGAGCCAAGGAGGAGGCCATCTAAATCTCCTCATCTAGGAGCTCTTGTGAGGCTAACATCATCAACTTATCAAAGATGGATGATAGAGATGGGATGTCCCCCATTGAGTCAAACATGCACTTCTCCAGAGTGGAGTGTAGTGACTGAACTGAAGGAGGTAGATGAATAAAACTCATTGCTGACCTCTAGAGGAGGGACAGTGACAAAATCTAGGGAAGAAGGACACTCTTCTGTTATTAGAATAGAATAGAAAAAACTAGAATGAGATGAGGAAGACTTCTTATGATTGTCCTTCAGAATAAGGACATGCTCTAATTTGTGCTCCAAAGGAGGATACAAATCCTCATGTCAGAAGTGGAAGAATGAGAAGAAACATGAGTTGCAATAGATATGACCTTCATGCGACGCATATCTATGGGTTCAAGAAAAGGAGGAAGATTAGGTAGAGAATTGATCAAGGGAGGCTCCGAAGAGGGAGTGATAAGTCTTGTACCCACTTAGGGTGAGGTTCATCGGGATCCA